>PVJA010021481.1:0-35494 GCA_004027025.1 Myocastor coypus | reverse complement strand
AGATCCAATGACAAAGTCATGCCGCGCTGCCTACTTCTCTCTAGCCCCCAATCCTTAATCTTATTTATTTGTCTTTTAGGGACGGGTCTACAGGGTGTTCAAGGTCTCACTACGGGATAGGAGTCAGTAATGATCTGCCCATTCATAGCCTCCCGAGCTGGGATTACAGGTGCGCGCCACCACGCCCAGTTTTTTTTTTTAATTTTATTTATTTATTTATTTATTTATTTATTGTTTCAGAACCCTTGTTTGTCTATCCACTCATTTCTATGGCCGGCTCAGCCCACCCCGAGGGCAGGGCTGGTACAGCATGTGGTGCCGGGGATCGAACCGCGGTCCCTGAAGCCTCCCAAGCTTTCCCAAGCAGGCGCTTTAGACCACTGAGCCATCCCACCGGGCCCCACCACGCCCACTTTGAATTGATGTCTCAGCGTGCCCCCAGGGGCGGGGCTAGCACAGCACGAGGGGGGTGGTGTTGAACCCCCTAACCTTCCAGCGCCTTCTGCTTTAATCCGCTGAGCTATTTGGCAGTCCCCCCAACCTTGAGACAAGAAAATATTAGAGTACCTGGGCCCCCCTTTCAGAAGCCTTCAGGAGCTGGACTGGGCTCCTGATCTAACTCTAGGGTGTGAGGACATAGATCAAGGTTGGAGAGGGTGCCAGGCTGGTTAGGGTGCTCCGGGCTGTGTTTGCTGAGAATAGTGCGGGCTGCAAGTCAGGGGTCCTGGTTGTGGGGGAGAGTGGGCAGGGTCTCCTGGGGACTGAAGGGTGGCTGACTTGCTTAAAGTTTGTGGAGTCCCCAGCTTTAGGAATTTGGGTAATTATTAGTTTGAGGGACCCTTAAGTTTGATAATAACCAGGATGGTGTTGCACTGCATAGTTTGTTTGGTGTGGGCCCTGAAATTTCAGTTTGAGGTACAACAGGATTTTGGACCTTGGGATATCTTGAGTACCACTCCACTTGAGGTTTGGGATTTAGGGGAGTTGGGAAGGCCGCAGAATGGAATTTGGGGAGTCTGGGTGCATAGGGAATAGGGTCCTGCTTTAATCTCTTTCTGGTCTCACAGTTGGGATGCAGCCGTAAACTTGGGGCTCATGGACTAGGATTATATCTCACGCTTTGGAGACATTTGATGGAGGAGATTTGCTAAGGATCCCGTTTCCGGGGAACCTTGCAGATAGGGGCTCAGTGAGATCCCCTAACATGGGTTTTTGGGGCTGGGGAGATAGCTTTAGGGCACAACTGCCTGCTTGGCAAGTACAAGGTCCTGAGTTCGATCCCTAGTTCCGCAAAAAAAAGAAAAAAAAAGAACACCCTAACGTGGGCTTTGGCTTCTCCCCCTTTAGCACCCACCTGCTCTCAGTTTGGGGTGAGAAGACACTCCCTTGTGGTGCTTGCATTCTGCCCTCTGCTGTGATGGGCCTGCATTCTGCCCTCTGCTCTGTGGCCCTGGCCTGCTACCTGCTGCCTGCAGGGTGCTGTATCATCTGTGACCCATCCGTGGGGGCAGCACTCAAGTCCTTGGAGGCCAATTACCTGCCTAGCCACCTGAATGCTAAGCATCATGCGGACGTGATGCACAGGGTTGAGCATGCAGTGAAGGATTTCCAGAACCTGAAGTTCAGCGAGGAAGTCTACATGGGGGCCATTGGTGAGGGCAGATCCGAGGGTGGCCTCTTGGGCCCTGGGAAAGGAGGTAGCTGAGGACAGGGTCTCCTGAGCTCAGGAATGGAGGAGGCTGGCCGGCAGATTCTGTAGCCAATGTTTTTGTTTCCTCTCTGCTTTATCCTGCACCTTTGGGCTTTCCCGTTAGCTCAGTGGTTTAAGTGCCTGCACAGGTAGTCCCAGTCAGGCACAGGGGACGGTGGTTTGGTCCCTATAACCACCCTTAAGGCAGCCTGAGCCAGCCAAAAACAAAAAACAAAAAACAAAAAACCAAACCTTTTAAGCCAGGCATGGTGACGCACGCCTGTCATCCCAGCACTTGGGAGGCTGAGGCAGGTGGATTGGTGCAAGTTCGAGGCCAGCCTGGGCTACAAAAGTAAGCTCAAGGCCAGCCTGATCTGCATAGCTAGACCCTGTCTCAAAAAGACAAAAATAAATAAATAAATATCCTGCACCTTTATGTTATAAAACTGCAGGTCCTGGAAGGTGATGGCCAGTTGCTTCCTTACTCAGGACTGCCTGGCTCGCTGTGTGAGCCTGGGGGTGTTCAAGTTTCTATAAGGAGGCAAGCCTAGAGACAGTCGGGTTGGAACATAGGGCTCTGTTCACCTCCCACAGATGAGGATAGCCTGCAACAGGCATCCTGGAGTTTTCTGAAGGATCTGACGCGCCTTACAGACAGTGATGTAAGAGGTAAATGCACTGAGGGGATGGGCCCCCCCCCCAATCGCTCCCGACGGCCACTGCTGGGGATGCTGAGGCTGGTGGGGGTAAACACCAGGCTCCATGCCAGGCTGCCAGATTCCGATCCTAGCTCCGGGGCTTCCTAGCCAGGTGGTCCTGAGCAGGGGGCTTGGAGCCTCTCTCAGATCAAAAATGGTGACCTCAGCAGCTCCTTCCTCCTTTGGCTGCTGTGACGACTGAATAAGTGCGTGTGTATTGCTTGGCCCAGGGGCCAGGAGTTGGCTGAGAGCCAAATTTCAGAGCCACTCCCTGAGCAAAGCTGGAAAATGAAGCCCAGCCTAGCACAGGGGCCTGCCCCTGAAGTGCCAGCTACGTGGGAGGCTGAGGCTGAGGCAGGAGGTTTGCTCCAATCCAAGCGGTGAAGGGCAGCTTGGAAAGCTTACTGAGGTCTCAGAGTGGAAGTCCAGGCTCACAGATGCAGGTCTCCTCCGCCCGACGGCCCGGGCGAGGGCACTGTGTACGCCGTTTCCTCGCAGAGGAGCTCTTCGTGAAGGAGCTGTTTTGGATGCTGCACTTGCAGAAAGAGAACTTTGCCCTCCTTGCCAAACGGTTCCAAGATGAGGGTGAGGAAGGCCAGGAACTCAGGACCCCAGCCCCCTCTCCTGTAGCCCCAGAGTGTGGTCTCTAGCCCCAGGCCCCTTGGAGTCCAGCTCCTCTGCTGCCCCAGCTCCACCTCCCTGCGTCCATTAGGGGTGACCTCCTCAGGTCCTTTGGCCCTAGGGATACAAGAACTGAAAGCTCAGCCCTGCCCCACACCCCTTTGTCCAGTCTTCTTTAACTTAGAAATCTGATTCTTTCCTCTTTGTCTTCTTCTCCCACCGGAGGCAGTTTATTGTCCTAACAAATGTGGTAAGTCCAGATAATGGATATTAGCCCTTTACCCCGTCCCCATTCCCCCATCCCAACCTCCACCCCTTTCTCTCTCTCTCTTTTTTTTTTTTTTGTCTTTTTGAGACAGGGTCTTGCTATGCAGTTGAGGCTGACCTTGAGCTCACTTTTGTAGCCAAGGCTGGTCTTGAACTCGCACCAATCCTCCTGCCTCAGCCTCCCAAGTGCTGGGATTACAGGCATGCGCCACCACGCCCAGCTCTCTCTCTCTCTTTTTTTTTTTTTTGGTACTGGAGTTCAAACAAAGGACCTTACATTTTCCAGGCAGGTGCTTATGCTGCTGAGCTATCTTCCCTTCCCTTTTTGGTGGTGGTGGTGGAGTTAGGGTGGGAGTGGGGATGGGGTGAGAGGTGATTTCTTCGTATTAGATTCTGTGAGCCTGCTGGGCCTCCAGCATTCTCTCTGTGGCTTGGATTTCTTGGGTATTGGGTGATATTCTACCTGCATTCTTTGTGGCACCTTATTGATGGGCCAGACTCTTAGGGATCTGAAGAAGAGAACACCCCAACCCTTGCCCTTGCCCTCACCCTTTAATGGGTGAACACGTGCCTCGGCCTTGTCTCTTCAGGCATGATGTTGCAGACGCTGATCTGGTGCAATAGGTGTGAGAAGGAGGTCCACACTTGTCTGAAGTCCTTGGATTGCGGGAGTGAGAACTAGAGCGGACAGGAGGGGTTGGGGCGAGAGGGGCGGAGCTAGAGGAAGCCCCAGCCAGGCCGCACGGTTGAGGCGGCAAGGAAGGCACAAGGAGTGTGTTCACGACTCCCATCCTCAGATCACCATGTGGAGGTCCACCAGATGGAAGACATGATCCTAGACTGTCACCTCAACTGGCACCAGGCCTCTCAAGGACTGACTGACTACAGCTTTTACAGGGTGGGGCCCTCCGACTCCCGTAATCCTTAAGCCCACGCCCACTAGATTCCCTCCACTTCTGGACCTGCTGGCTCCAGGGTCCACTGGCCTGCACCCAACCCTCATGACCTGTGACCTATTTATTAGGCATGGCCTCTACTGACCCTAACCACTGTCCCCCAGACTCCTTTCTTTCACCCTGAGAGATTTTTTCACCCCTGTACTGTCCAACCCATGAATTTCTGAAACCTCTGTGACCTCTTGAGCTTGGGTCTAGGTTTGGGGGAACAATTCTGAGACCCTGATGTACAAGGGGAAGGAGCCTCTCCTGACCAAGCCCTTGGTGGGGCCAGAAGATGCAGGTCACTACCGCTGTGAGTTGGAGACCGTGAGTTCCGGCCCTGCCACAATCATCCATTTCCACGTCATAGGTCAGCCCTGGGTTAGGGGTAGAGAACTGAGCTTTCCGGGGAGCAGGAGGCTTCTCCATGGCCTGAAGGACGTGGCTTCCTTCTGGGTGTGACTCTGGATAACTGGGGAGGGTGGCTGGGTACCAGAGCCACCTCTGCCACAACTGCTCTTTTGTCCCTCCCCACCCAGTATGGCCAAAAAGCCCGGAGGAGCAACAGTCACCAAGCATAACCTCAGAATTCTTGGATGCCACTTCTGAGGCCCTTAAATCTCCGAAGCCCGAGGATATACTGAGAACACGCCTCTTACTGCTGCTGATCTGCAGTTCTACGAGTTCTATACTTCTGATAGCCAGCGTGGCTACAGTGTGAGCGGCCACGGAAAGAGGCGGGCTTAGAGGAAGGGGCGGGGTTTCTGGCTGCCCAATACAACGGGAGGCCTGGGAGCCAAGGAGAACCTGCGTAGGGGGTGGGGCTTCCACTGGGGGTGGGGCTTGCTCTGGAGGGTGAGGAAGCATAATTTCTAGAATAAAGTCAGATTTGTGGGATGTTGGGAGAGCTGTCTTGTCTTCAACCAGTGTCTAACATGGTCCATTATTTGCATCCCAATGCGCCCAGGCTATTTCGCAGGGCTAAGACGATGGCTAAACCAACATCTTCAGCCAACATTGACAACCTAGGTACAACGCAACGAAGGAAAAAGGCCTCAGATCTGGAGAAACAATAAAGATTTGTCTTTTTGTCTAAGTATCTGACTCACTGCTCCAGTCTGACCCATACTTCTGGTTTCATAACTGGAGAGGTCTAGAGTTGGGCTCCTGTCTGGGCGAAGAGGGGCTGCGGGCCTGGAGCCCTGGGGCCGGTGGAAGGAACCGACAGGCAGCGACAGAGTCCCAGAGTCAAGGAGTAAGGCAGGGCCAGCCTTGCCCAGGTCTCCTCCCCCAGGCCTCATCTCCTCACAGGACGCCCCCTCCCCGCTCTTCCTGCCGGGTTTCCTCTGGCCTTTTCCTGTCCCCCACCCAGTGCAGGGAGCTGGGGCAGAGGCAAAGACTACAAGAGCAGAGGGAGCGGGGACTAACTCAGGCCAACGGAGCCAGGGCCTCCGGGTGCTGCTGGACCCGAAGCAGGGTAAGAACCAGGGACCCCGAAGTCAATCCACAGCCGCCTCTCTCCAGGGACCCGAGCCCTACACCCATTCCTAACCTCACGGCCTTCAGCCTTCGGAACCTAAGCCCAGCCCCCATCCGCCTGCTTCAGGAGTCCAGGTCCCTCTCCACCCCCTCCGTCACCAGTACCCTGTGCCTTAGACATAGGGGCTTTATCTATTTATCCTTAGGGCCATGCTATCTGGTGAGCGGAAGGAGGGCGGAAGCCCCCGCTTCGGGAAGCTGCATCTCCCGGTGGGCCTGTGGATCAATTCCCCCAGGAAGCAGCTCGCCAAGCTGGGGCGGCGCTGGCCCAGCGCTGCCTCTGTCAAGTGAGTGGCCACCGGCCCTGCCCTCCTGCCTCCCCCATTTGCCTCTGTCGATGGCCCAGGCCTTGCACTGCTCCCGAGAAGGTTGCTGTCCTGAGTGGACAAGGGAGCTGGGGGTGGAGGCACGCAGGGATTCCCGAGCAGTGTCACGGTGGGCGGGGGGCACAGCTGGGACACGACGCTGGCAGAGAAGGCGCAGGGGTTTGATTCCTCTTCCTTCCTCCCCTCTCACTGCCCTCCTGGCATTTCCTTCCGTGGGACTTACCTTTATTTTTTATTTCCTCCGATTCCTACTCCCACCCTCATCCGTCCACCCGTGTTCTCTGCCCCGGTCTTTCTCTGTCATGACCACCTCCCTTCTCTGTCCTGGTTTCTCCTTCACCCGGCTCGCAGGTCTTCATCCTCCGACACGGGGAGTCGCAGCAGCGAGCCGATGGCCCCGCCGCCACCACATGTGGAACTGCGACGTGTGGGTGCCGTGAAGGCGGCGGGGGGCGCCTCAGGCAGCCGCGCCAAGCGCATCTCGCAGCTTTTCCGGGGCTCGGGCACTGGAGCCTCGGGAGCCGGCGGCACGGCTGTCCCGGGTACACCGGGAGCGGCACAGCGCTGGGCCAGCGAGAAGAAGCTGCCCGAACTTGCGGCGGGCGTCGCCCCCGAGCCTCAGCTGGCCACCCGCCCCACAGCGCCCCCGGGAGTCCTCAAGATCTTCGGCGCGGGGCTGGCGTCGGGGACCAACTACAAGAGCGTGCTGGCCACCGCACGCTCCACGGCACGCGAGCTCGTGGCTGAGGCGCTGGAGCGCTACGGGCTGGCTGGCAGCTCTGGCGGCGGCCCGGGCGAGAGCAGCTGCGTGGATGCCTTCGCGCTGTGCGATGCCCTGGGCCGGCCCGCGACGGGCGGCGCGGGGGGCAGCGAGTGGCGCGCGGAGCACCTGCGAGTGCTGGGCGACTGGGAGCGCCCGCTGCTGGTGCAGGAGCTGTGGCGCGCGCGGCCCGGCTGGGCGCGGCGCTTCGAGCTGCGCGGCCGCGAGGAGGCGCTGCGCCTGGAGCAGGAGGCTTTCGGGGCAGCCGACAGCAAAGGTGAGTCCGCCGGGGCTGCCCTGGGCGTGGCCACCTGGTGGAAGGACTGTTGGGCGGGGCTTCCGGGGGTGGGGCCAGCGATCCCGCGCCGCCGCACTGCGGGGTGGGGCTAGTCAGGTAGAGGTGATGCTCCGGCAGGGCTGAGAGCAGCCAAGTGGGCAGAGGCAGGGGGAAGAGACCTATTGGTTGAGCGGGCTCCGTGGGACGGGGTTTGGGGTTATGGGAGGCGTGGCCCGGTTGGTGCCCCTCGGAGGCGACCTAGAGTGGCTCTGGTCGAGGTCAGGGACTCAGCAGAGATATCAGGCTGCCTTGAAGGAGGTGGAATATGTCGTAGGTTTAAGAGGAGTAGGCACTCAGGACTGCATCGGTAGGATCTGGGAGCTGGGCGCGTCTGTGCAAGGAGCAGGAGTTTATAGGATGTGGGGATTCTTCTGTCTGTGCGTTGATGGAAATGGAATTGGAAGAATTAGGAGCTGCAGGAACAGGCATGGACAATGTCCCTGAGTGATGTGCAGAGTACCGGGCAAGGTGGGACGTGATGTTGGGTCCGGTCATGTTTGGAACGCGGGTCTTGGCGGCTGGAGGCCGCTCAGCGAAACATTGAGGTTGCGCCACCCAAGGGGCGTGGCTGGTGTAGGTGGAACCTAGGAAGGGGCGGGACCTGGAAGAAGAGAAAATGGCCTTTGGCGGGATGTGGAGGGCTAGAGTGGGCCGAGCCTCCCAGGGGCAGACCTGGGAGCTGCAGTCATAGTCTGGGTTGGAGGCTGAGAAGAGCGGGCTAGAGGAACAAGATTTTGCTTTTTAACTTTTATTTGTACATGTTTGCAGTACATAATGATTACATCCACCATGGGGAGTCGGTACATGTACACAACACATTCTAATTCTTTTTACTTCCCTTCCCCTCTCCTCCTGGCTCCTCCCCTCTCTCTTGGAGGAGAAGGTGGCATCAAAGGTGAAATTGCAAGTTGCAGGATGGAGCTTGGCAGGACTGGGGCCTGGTGAGCCAAGGCCTGGGACTGCTGAGGGAGCCCTAAAACTGCTTTTCTCTTTCTGAATCTCCCTTGGCTAGAGAAGGCATTGTAACAATTAAAACGATGGGCTTTTAATTCAGGCTTGGATTCCAACCCATTCTTTGCCTGTTGATCTTAGCAAAGTGCTAGGTGAAGGCTCAGTGTGTTCATGTACACAAAGGGCTTGGCATATATAGGAGCTTAGTAACAAGTGGCATTTAGAACCATCATTTCCCCCGGGCATTCACTGAGCACCTACTATGGGCCATACATTTCTAGGGCCCTGGGGATACAGCGGGGCATGGACAAATGAGGTTTCCACTTTCCCAGATCTCACAAGCTTAATGAGAATCAGCAGGTTACTCATTAAACTATTTCCACTGGACACCTACTATGTGTCTGGGTCCAGACTTTGTACAGTTATTTGCTTTGACTTGGACTGTCAGGTAAAGGTATTCAGTGGAGGTTGTTTCCATCTCCCTGAAGACAGTCTTTGTTAGTGACTATATCAGCCCACAGCACATAGTAGGTGTTTGCAAAATGCTTAAGAGAATGGATTTTGTTCCAGGCACAGGGAACAGCATCTGCAAAACCTAAGTGTGGGAAGCGGCCTCACCTCTCTGTGGCCCATTGGGCGGCCTGAAGATCTCAGCCTCCTCTCCATCTGTCTTCGCCAGTTCAGTTTCACGCCTCCATCTCTCTCCACAGGCACGGGTGCCACCTCATGGCGGCCGCAGAAAAGCCGCTCCCGGGCAGCCTCTGGAGGGGCGGCGCTGGCCAGTCCTGGTCCAGGATCAGGATCAGGAGCCCCGGCTGGGTCTGGGGGCAAGGAGCGCTCGGAAAACTTGTCCCTGCGGCGCAGCGTGTCAGAGCTTAACCTCCAGGGTCGGCGTCGGCGTCAGCAGGAACGCAGGCAGCAAGCGCTTAGCATGGCCCCTGGGGCAGCCGATATCCAAATTGGACCTGGTGACCCCGGAGATCTCGATCAGCTATCTCAGTGCCTCATCCAGGCCCCTAGCAACCACCCTTACTTCCTGCTGCTCCAGGGCTACCAAGACGCTCAGGTTAGTGCCGTCTTCCTTACCTGGAGTTCTCTATGCCCCATGTCTTTGGAGAGCAACAAACTACAAATCCCAGAATTCCTCAGGTCTCAGTGGTTTCAGGTACTCCAGTAGATGTGGTCCAGCAAAGTTCCAGAGTGGCAGATAACTCGGGGAAAGTAGAGCAAGTGGGAGTTAGATGGTTGACAAAGTTCCCACTGGAGGAGCTGGGTGTGATGCTGCAGGCCCATAATACAAGCACTTTGGGAGGCTGAGGCAGGACTGCAAGGTGGAGCCCAGCCCTGGGAGAAGAAAAAATTCTACTGGAGGGACAAACAGGGAATGGTTCATTTCATTCCAAGTTGGGAGAAAATGTTGTTCCTCAAGGGAGACTCAGTCCTCGGTGGAAAAGACATCTCTTCCAAGCATCCATTTCTTGAGGGAGGGGAGAAAAAGTGCACCTATTAAGACAGGGAAGTCAGTTGGTGCCTGGGATCTTGTTCTGGATAAGCCTATATAGTATTTTCTTGATGGGAGTGAGGACTACTTCACTTGTAAGAGATGACAGTTTACACTGGAATGACTTAACCATTGTTGATGGAAGCAAGTAGTACTGATACGTCTACGTATTATTCTTATTTGGGTAATAGTAGTACTGGAGCATTGGATTTCTTCTAGGAAGAGGGTCAGGCAGTGCTTCCATTTTTACAAGATGGAGGGGAGAGTCCCTTTTTAGGAGGTGGTTTTCTGCATGCATCTCTTCATTTAATGGATGAACTAGGACTCTGTAAGGGGTCTCCTTGAAGCATCTGTTTATAAATGGAATTATTAGAAAGCCCAGGAAAATGGAGACCTCTGTGGAGATGTACACTTTGGGGATGGTGATACTGAGAGCTCTTGTTGCTTGAGGGGAGGTCCTTGGAATGGTCCATCGTGAGGGTAGGGAAATAGTGAGTCCACTGTAGAAGGATGCTTTCTGTGACATGAGCTCATCTTGGGAGGGGACTAAATGAAAGTCCACTGTAGAATGGGTTTTCTTGGACTTCTGTATTCACTGGAGTGGAGGGAAATGGAAGAGCCTTCTGTTCAAAAGGGGCTCTGAAGAAATCCATCCCTTGCCTTGAGATGTTGAGAAACTGTTATTTGAAGGGGAAATGTACTTGGAAGCCTCCACGATGAGGTGGAATAAAGGACAGATGAGCCAGAGAAACACAGAAGTGTTTCTTGGAAAGGTCCATTCTTGGATGGTGGAGCCAATGGGATGCCCTTGGGAGCCCCGTTCCTTGGGCTGCATGTCATGGGAGAGTCCACTGTGGGAGCGGCAGAGTCCCTTCAGGAGTGTTGAGAAGATGGGAGCGTCCACTGGAGAAGCCTGGAAACAGCTGTCCTTTGAGGGAGGAACATGGTGGGGTCCACGTCATGAAAGGGTTTCCTTGTACTCGGGGTCTTTGGGATGCATGTCAGGGGAGCACCTACCGTAGACAGTGCCTTGGGAGAGTCCACTCGCGGGAGGCAGGGTGCGCGGAGTCTTAGAGAAGCCAGAAGATCTCCTTGCAAATGTCCACTCATAGGAGGTGGGGTCGGGAGAGTTGATTGCGGGAGAGGGATCTGTTGGACATCAGTGTCTTCAGCGCCATCCTTACTTCTCCTCCAGGACTTCGTGGTGTACGTGATGACGCGGGAGCAGCACGTGTTCGGCCGGGGCAGGACCCCGTCGTCCTGCAGCGGGTCCCCTGCCCCATACGTGGACACCTTCCTCAACGCCCCTGACATCCTGCCGTGTCACTGCACAGTGCGCGCGGGCCCTGAGCCCCCAGCCGTGGTGCGCCCATCCAGGGGCGCCCCAGTTACGCACAACGGGTGCCTCCTGCTGCGGGAGGCCGAGCTGCACCCCGGCGACCTGCTGGGGCTGGGCGAGCACTTCCTGTTCATGTACAAGGACCCGCGCGCCGGAGGCTCCGGGCCGGTTCGGCCCCCGTGGCTGCCCGCGCGGCCCGGGGCCACGCCTCCCGGCCTCGGCTGGGCCTTCTCCTGCCGCCTGTGCGGCCGCGGCCTGCAGGAGCGCGGCGAGGCGCTGGCCGCCTACCTGGACGGCCGCGAGCCCGTCCTGCGCTTCCGGCCGTGCGAGGAGGAGGCGCTGCTGGGCGAGATCGTGCGCGCCGCGGCCTCGGGCGCCGGGGCCCTGCCACCGCTCGGGCCCGCCACGCTGCTCGCGTTGTGCGTGCAGCATTCCGCCCGCGAGCTGGAGCTGGGCCACCTGCCGCGAATGTTGGGCCGCCTGGCTCGGCTCATCAAGGAGGTCGTCTGGGTGAGCGCCCCCCACCGCCCAGCCCCACCTGCTCCCCGAGTCTCTGCCGCAGCCTCCCCGCCCCACCATCTGCCCCAGCTTTGGATGCGGGCTAGAGAAACTACCCTTCCCGTGATGCCTCGGGGAGGGGGCCTGTGGGATGCTGGGAGTATTGGACTCGTCCACTGCACAAAAAAGCAGGCAGTGCCGGCCTTTGGAAGTGTAGGATCCTGGAAGGAGCCATTCTGGGAAGTGACGGGGTGGGGGGGGAATTGGTTGGGACAGACCATTATGAGAGGTTGTGAAGTGCAGACGAGACCATCCCTGGAACGTGGGTCCCTTAGCTAACATATGTGGAAGTGCCAGAAGTCACTCAAAGTAGGGAGGAAGCTTCCAAGCTAGTGAGCCAGGTCTGGAGTAAGAGAGAAGATGTAGGGAGTTTCTTGGCGGTAAAGAAACACTCTCAGAGCAGAAGAGGACTGGAGGGACACAGTCTGTGTGGTTGCAGTGGGGAGAAGAGACGGATCATTGTGAAGCTTGAGGATTACAATTCCTCTGAAAAGTGGGGAAAGTCTCTCAGCAATGTTGGCTGTGGTGGTGTACACCTGTAATCCCAGCACTCTTGGAGGCTGAGGAAGGCAGGAAGATTACAAAGTCAAAACTGGCTTTGTGGGGCTGGGGAGATAGCTCTGAGGCACAAGTGCCTGCTGGGCAAGTGCAAGGTCGTGAGTTTGAACCCTGGTCCCACAAAAAAAAAAAAAGAAAGAAAAAAGCAAAACTGGCTTTGTTCGTTTAGCGATTTAAGGAGAGCACTATCTTAGGCCGGCGAGATAGCTCAGCAGTCTAAAGCACCTGCTTAGGCAAACACGGGGACAGCGGTTTGATCCCCAGCACCACATGATGTGCTAGCCCCATCCCAGCGCAGGCTGAGCTGGTCATAACAAATAAATAAAGCTAAAAAAAAAAAAAAAAAAAGGAAGGGGGTGGGGAGATAGCTCCGTGGCACAAGTGCAAGGTCGTGAGTTAGAACCCTGGTCCTGCAAAAAAAAGGAAAAAAGGGGACACCATCTTAAAAATGGGAGTGGGGGGAGGGACTAGTCAACAAATAGCTCTCTCTAATCCAAGCTCCTTGTAATTACTGTCTATTGCAAGTGCAAAGGCAATCAATCCCCAGTACTGGAAGAAAACTAGGGTCCTAAGGCATGAGCCTCCCATTCCTCCTTTTCCTCCTCTTGATTTTGATCTTACTGTTCCACAGGAAAAGATTAAGGAAATTGGAGACCGTCAGCCAGAGAAGTAAGAAAAATCTGGGGTGATGTAGGGGTGGGATATGCATCCAGTTCCAAGTTCTTTCCCTTTGTGTGCCTGTTTCTCTGCCTTCTTGAGGCTCAGCTCTCCCAGTCATAAAATGGGGGTACACTTGGTCCACATTTAAACACACCTATGTGCCGGGCGTGGTGGCGCACGCCTGTAATCCCAGCACTCGGGAGGCTGAGGCAGGAGGATCGCTGTGAGTTCGAGACCAGCCTGGGCTACCAAGGTGAGTTCAAGGCCAGCCTGAACTGCATAGCGAGACCCTGTCTCAAAAAAACAAAACAAAACAAAAAAAACCCCCCAAAAAACCCAGCTATGAATGTTTACTGACTATGGTATTAGGATAGTGGCTAGGGTCACAGATCCTCTCCTTTTTCTTCAGCCACACAGAAGGAGTCCCTGAGGTGCCCCTGACTCCCGAGGCTGTGTCTGTGGAGCTGCGGCCACTCATGCTGTGGATGGCCAACACCACAGAGCTACTGAGCTTTGTGCAAGAGAAGGTGCTGGAAATGGAGAAGGAAGCTGACCAGGACGGTGAGCTCTGACTTAGGCCCAGGCCTTGCCCAGCCCCTGTCCCTTCCTCCATCTGGACCTGGGCTCCTGGCTGCCAGCATGTGGTTGTAAGTTTTACCCTAGCTTGTCCTCAGATCCTCAGCTCTGCAATGACCTGGAATTATGTGATGAGGCCATGGCACTCCTGGATGAGGTCATCATGTGTACCTTCCAGCAGTCTGTCTACTACCTCACCAAGGTTGGCCTTTCCCCTTGTGTTCTGCTTGCGACAATATCACTTTCTGTTCATATTGCATTGTGTTACTCTGATATCACTTCCTATTTGACCCAACATTTCCTCCTAGGACATCACTTCCCATCTCGCTCCAGTGTTATGACATCACTTCCTATTTGAACTTGCATCACTTCCTGCCTTTTTGTCTTCTCTTCCTGTCTTTGCAATCATAGTATTTTGACAGGCTGACCACTTTATCTAGTTATATTGCCATTACCATTTAATCTCTCATTTTCTATATCTATTATAAGTTACATAGATATGCAGATAGAGAAATCAAATAGTACCAGGCATTGCCACTTAAATTCAGAGATCCTCTTTAATCAGATCTCACTTCCTGTGCTTGTTGATTTCACTTCCTGTAACTTTGAATTCTCTCCCTTTTCTGAGTCAGGGGCATAAAGCTCCCTGAGTGCTCCTCCTGTGGGTTGTTTACTTACTACCATCTTTGATCTTAATATTGTTTCTTGGGAGCTGGGGAGATGGCTCCGAGGCACAAGTGCCGGCTGGGCAAGTGCAAGGTCGTGAGTTTGAACCCCAGTCCCACAAAAAAAAAAAAAAAAAAATTAAGAAAATTAATATTGTTTCTTGTACTTCCCGCAGTTTTTGGCTTATGCTGGGCTCCTCTCTGTAAAATAAAAGATCTTTTTGAGAGAAAGAGCCTCAAAAGTCTTCGAGCACCCTCATTTGTGAAACCTTTTCCTCTAGGGCTTCACTTCCTGTACATCTTTGCCGAGTGCAGTATTATTTCTTTTGTCTCTGATCTCATTTCCTATCCTTGGGCTGCTGTCCACTCCCATTTTGTGACTCTCCTGCATTCTTTTTCTTTCCTTGGTGAATTCTGGGTAACTAATTGTTTGACCGAAGGGGGTTTCTTTGACCAATATCTTTGATCCTTCTTGAGCTATCTCTGCTGAGAATTTTAAGTGCCATAATACCTGAGAGGTGATCTTCAAATACTAAAGAAAACTTCTAGAAATTCTTTCTTGGTGCTTTGTTTTTCCGAGACAGTGTCTCCTTGTGTAGTTCAGGCTGGCCTTGAGCAACTATATAGCCCAGGCTGACCTGGAACTCAATGATCCTCCTGCTTCAGCCTTCCAGGTACTGGGATTAAGCATGGGCTACTACGCCCAAGCTTTTTTTTTGTCTTTTTGAGACAGGGTCTCACTATGCAGTTCAGACTGGCCTTGAGCACACTTTGGTAGCCCAGGCTGGTCTTGAACTCGCACTGATCCTCCTGCCTCAGACTCCCGAGTGCTAGGATTACAGGCCTGCACCACCACGCCCGGCTTCCCATGCTTTTTTCTAAAAAATTATTTTTTAGAAATTCTTTCTTGAGACTTGAGTTGTTCTAGAGCATTAAGTGCCAGAAACCCTTGTATAAACTGGGGCTTTAACTCTTCACCCCGGGTCGCTGCCGTCTGCGCCATTTTCAGGCTCGGAAGCCTGAAGCAAAAAAACCCAAAAAACTGGGGCTTTACTTGAGGAACGCTGGCAGGGGAGGGTAGAATGGACTACAACTCCTAGAAGCTTTAAGCTCTGTTACTCTGGACTTAGCAGGGAGCATGGTCTAGTCATGAATGCTCTTGCCTTGTGTCTCCTCAGACTCTTTATTCAACATTGCCTGCTCTCCTGGACAGCAACCCCTTCACAGCCGGGGCGGAGCTCCCAGGCCCTGGCTCAGAGCTGGGGGCCATGCCCCCGGGCTTGAAGCCCACCCTGGGTGTTTTTCAAGCAGCCCTGGAACTGACCAGTCAGTGTGAACTGCATCCGGACCTTGTGTCTCAGACATTCGGCTATTTGTTCTTCTTCTCCAACGCATCTCTTCTCAATTCGCTGATGGAACGAGGTGAGAGTTGGGCCTGGGGGCGCAGGGATGAAGAAGCAGGAGCTCCCGAGACACAGGCTGAGGCAGCCCCTTGGGCTGCTCTGAGGGACAGGCTTCTGTCCCAAATTCTAGGCTAGGAAGCATTTGGGAGGCAAAGCATGGTCCACCCACCCATCATCCTTTCCTCCTTTTCCCCTTTTCCTCCCAGGTCAAAGCCGACCTTTCTACCAGTGGTCCCGAGCTGTCCAGATCCGCACCAACCTGGACCTCGTCTTGGACTGGCTGCAGGGGGCTGGGCTGGCTGACATTGCTACTGAGTTCTTCCGGAAGCTCTCCATTGCTGTGAACCTGCTCTGCGTACCCCGCACCTCTCTCCTCAAGGTGACCCCTGGTCAGCTCTATTTGACCCCTGCCTGACCTTTGACGCCTAAGCCATGCTCAAGCACCATAACTGGTCTCCCCCATCCCAAGGAGTGCTCCTGCCATGCCCGTCCCTGGCGCAGACACTGGGTGGCCGTTGGTAGCTAGAAGGAGGCAGCGCCAACGACAACCAAACTCAGCCATGTCCAAACTTCAGTGAGACCCATTCCATTTGTAGGGCTCCCTCTTCAGACATGTTGAGTATTAGACTAACAAATGTCACAGTGACTGAAGTCACTGAAGCCAGGCATGGTGGCACACACCTGTAATCCTAGCACTCAGGAGACTGAGACAGGAGGATCACTGGGAGTTTGAGGCCAGCCTCAGGGCTGCACAGTAAGACCCTGTCTCAAAAACAAACAGATAACAAAACAAAACAGACAGACAGAAAGCAAACCAAATGAGCAAAACACCCAGCCATTGAACACAAACTACAAGCCAGGAGCTTCTAGTTTAATGTTGACAAATCGTCAGGAAAGTAAGTTAATGACCGCCAAATACTACAGTGAACCCATGTAACCCCAGTACTGAGGAAGCTGAGGCAGGAGGAGTAGCATAGGTTCAAGACCAGTTTGAACTACATAGGGCTAGGGAGATAGCTCAGTGGCTTAAGCTCCAGCCTGGCATGCATAAGGTCCAGAGTTTGGTCCCCAGTACAAAATAATAATAACAATAATATCAATTTCATTTATTTTGTGATATTGGGGCTTAAACTCAGGGTCTTTGCACTGGGCTATAGTCCCCCTTTCTTTCTTTTTCTTTCTTTCTTTCTTTTGAGTGACCGGGGTTTAAACTCACAACCTTGCACTTGCCAGGCAGGCACTTTTATCATGGAGCTATCTTCCCAGCCCCCCCCCTTTTTTATTTGAGACAGAGCCTCCCTAAATTGCCCAGGCTGAATCCCAGAGTACTAGGATTATAGGTATGATGTGTTACTATGCTGGTTTCATTTATTTATTTATTTATTTATTTATTTATTTATTTATTGGGAATTGAACTCAGCACCTGGCCCATGCCAGGCAGGCACTGTGCTGGTGAGCCAGTTAAGAAGACCCAAGCAGGGGCTGGGCAGGATGGCTCAGTGGTCTAAAGCGCCTGCTTGGGAAAGCTTGGGTGGATGCAGGCATCGCGTTCAATCCCCGGCACCACATGCTGCTCCAGCCCTGCCCTCAGGGCAGGCTGAGCCAGCCATAAAAATAAGTAAACAAGCAAACAAAAGTTCTGAAACAAGAAAAAAATAAATTAAAAAAAGAAGGCCCAAGCAGTGTTCCAAGTACTTTATAGTCTTGCCATATTGCATCTTTTTTTTTTTTTTAAAGAATTTTTAAAATTTGTTTATTTATTTATAGCCAACCTAGGATTTTTGAACTCAGGTACTCTGGATAGTCTGATTTTAACTCTATTGGTGATTCTGATGTCAGCTAGAAACACAGAAACATAGAAATTGTCACACAGGTATAGAAGTGGTGGCCACAGAGGGACAATAAGTTTTGTCACTAGGAAAACCCATTGGCCAATCTCGTTCTCCACCTACTTGCTACATCCTCATTTATTCTTAGCTTTTCTTTGGCGGGTGCAAGGTTGGGGTTCGAACTCAGGACCTTGCACTTGCCAGGCAGGCACTTATGCTATCTCCTGGGTCCCTTATTTACTCTTGTCTCAATTATTCTTGTCTTGTTGCTGGGATAAAATATCCAAAACCCCAAATTAAAGAAGGAAAGGTTTAGTTAGCTCACAGTTAGTGGAAGTTTTAGTCTATATTTAGCTGGCTCCAAGGCAGAGTGGTACATGGTGCAGAGTGGCCATTTGCAGCGGCAGCTGCAAAGGGCAAAGAATGAAGGGGGTGGGCAGCAGCTCTGCAGCTCGCAGGCCTCTCTCCCCTCCTCACGTTGTAATGCAGGTTACCTGGCCCAGGGCAGGTGTCCCCTAACTGCATGAGGCTTTGGGGAGACACATATGCACCAACCATAACGTGTTGTCTCGGGACCTCCAAAGACTCATGTGTATCTCTTTTTTTTTTTTTTTTTTTTTTTTGTATTTTTGAGACAGGGTCTCGCTATGCAGTTGAGGCTGGTCCTAAGCTCACTTTTGTAGCCCAGGCTGGTCTCGAACTCGCACCAATCCTCCTGCCTCAGCCTCCGGAGTACTGGGATTACAGGCGTGCGCCACCACGCCCGGCTTCATGTATATCTCTTTATGTAAAAGCGTGTTAGTCTATCTCTAAGACTTGTCAAAGTCTTAACCATTTTAGCATTGTTGAAAAGTCTTAAGTCTCAAGTCTTTTTTTGTATTTAGTATGGGATATACAGGGTCTCATCATGTAGACTGGACTCACAGTGATCTGTGTTCAGCCTCCCAAAAGCTGGGATGACAGGCGTGTGCCCCCACGCCCGGTCGTAATTGCCCTCTCTGTGTGCTCCTGGGTAGGGGGTGGGGTCCGCATGGCATTTGAGGGGCATGATCAGACCTTGACCACATCTAACTAAGCAGGCTCTTTAATCCACTGAGCTATTTGGCTGGCCCTCAACTCTTTTTTAAGGTCTAAGGCAAACTATATAAGCCCCTATATAAATGAAAAGTTTAACATTTAATGGCAAGGGCTGGATGTGGTGGCGCGCACCTGTAATTCCAGCACTTGGGAGGCTGAGGCAGGAGGATCAGTGCAAGTTGGAGACCAGCCTGGGCTATAAAAATGAACTCAAGGCCAGCCTGAACTGCATAGTGAGACCCTGTCTCAAAAATACAATAAACAAACAAACACTTAATGGCACCAGATAAACATTTTAAAATATAGCCAGAGGGGCTGGGGAGATAGCTCCATGGCACAAGTGCCTGCCTGGCAAGTGCAAAGTCACAAGTTCAAACCCTAGTCCCGAAAAAATAAATAAAATGTAGCTGGGTATGATAGTGCATGCCTGTAAACCCAGCACTTGGGAGGCTGAGGCACGAGGATCAATGTGAGTTTGAGACCAGCCCGGGCTACAAAAGTGAGCTCAAGGCCAACCTGAACTGCATAGCAAGACACTGTCTCAAAAAGACAGAAAACAAAACAAACAAACAAAAAAACTGACATTGATCCTCCTGCCTGAGCCTCCCAAGTGCTGGCATTACAGGACCAGGCCTGTTTTTTTTTTGTTTTGTTTTGTTTTTTTTTCCCAGGCAGTCTATGTTTTTGACTTTTGGGTTTTTATTGAATAGGCTTTTCACTCACAGCTTTACACACTACCCTCCCAGAGGCACACTGTCTGGCCTCCCAGGCCTTTTGAAACCTAGATGGAAGCCTTTATAACCTCAGAACTCTTGTATTTTGTATGTGCCTAAAACTAAGGTCATGTGGATCATGTCAAGTTCTATTGCTGGCTGGAGCAAGCAGTAGCCTGGTTTTCTAGGTTGCGGGGGTGCTGTAGGGATCAAGTGCCTGGATCACTGAGCATGCTGAACCTGATGGGTTTTTTTGTTTGTTTGCTTGTTTCTTTTTTGTTTTTTAGTACTGGAGATGAAATTCAGGACCTTGTGCTTGTGAGGCAGGTGCTTAGGCTGCTGAGCTCTGTCCCCAGACCTTCTGACCCTGATTTTAAGGAACATATGTTTTATGTTGGCGCCATTTTGGAACCTGGTGTGACCACCGCCTCCATTTTGGAACATGGTGCTCCGTGCCTTTTTTTTTTTCTCAAAGTCTCTTACCCTTGTAGCTGGGCGTGGTGGTGTAATCCCAGCACTAGGGAGGCTGAGGCAGGAGGATCGGTGGGAGTTCAAGACCAGCCTGGGCTACAAAAGTGAGCTTAAGGCTAGCCTCAACTGCATAGCAAGACCCTGTCTCAAAAAGACAAAAAAAAAAAAAAAAAAGTCTCTTACCCTTGTAATTTTGAGGCTGCAAAGGGTGGACAGCTGCTGCTTCCTATAATGTCCTCAAGTCATCTTTTTTATTCGGGGGGGGGGGGAGTTGGCAATGGAGATCTTTTTTTTTTTAATTTTTTTATTTTTATTTTTTGGCAATGGAGATCTTTTAGATTTTTTTTATTTTATTTTATTTTATTTTTTGCTATACTGGGGATTGAACTCGGGACCCTGCACTTGCCAGACAAGTACTTATTCTACTGAGCTATCTCTCTGCCCCTCTTTGCTCTTAATTATTTATCTATATAGATCTGACTAAAAGTCCCCAACAGTAGCCATGTCTTGCTTTTTTTTTTTTTTTGAAAGATTAATCAGTCCACTGTGCTCAATCTTAGTCTCAGGCAAAGTCTCTAGATGCCAGCAAAATGTAGTCAAACATTTTACCAAACCATAACACACGTTATCTGGAATCTGACAACCAGTGTGGTCTTTCTTTCTTTCTTTTTTTTTTTTTTCCAGAAATCTCCCCAGCCTTGTCTTTATAGGCAGGATTTTAATCAGCCTTTTGGTCTTTTGAGCTCTGGCCAGAATCTCTCTTACAGAATAGCCAAAGGCATTCTAGAGCTTCTCTGTCAGGCAACATCTCTGAATGTTTCTTTTATCTCTTTATAAGCTTATAATCCACATGGGTCAGGGTAGTCACAACAATAACCCCACTCCTGGTACCGAGTTTTGTCTCAGTTAATCTTTTCTCTTTTGCTGGGACAAAATATCCAATGCCTACAATTAAGGGAGGAAATGTTTATTTAGCTCCAGTTGGTGGAGGTTCTAGTCTATATTTAGCTGGCTCCAAGGCAGAATGGCACATGGTACAGAGCGGCCATTCATGGCAGCTCCAAAGAGCAAAGGGAGGGGTAGCCCCTCTCTCTCTCTCCCACACACACACACACACACACACACACACACACACACACATATATATATATATAATTTTTTTTTTAATGGCTGGCTCAGCCTGCCCTGGGGGTGGGGCTAGTGCAGCGTGTGGTGCCAGGGATCGAACCACAGTCCCTGTAGTTGCCTAAGCTTGCCTAAGTAGGTACTTTAGACCCATGACGTATCTCTCCAGCCCCCCCCATATTGTAATGCAGATTGCCTGCCTCAGGGTGGGTGCAGCATCCATACCCACAATAGTCACAAACTCCAGAAGCCACTGCATGAGGCTTTGGGTGGGGGGACACTTATACACAAACCATGACAACCCTGAAACACGTCCTGCTTGTTGTGAGTTTTGTTTTTTTTTAAATTTGAAACAGGCTCTCACTATGTAGTTCTGGCTGGCTTGGAACTCACTATGTAGCCCAGGCTGGCCTCAAGTTTGAGGCAATCCTCCTGCCTCAGCCTCCTGAGTGCTGGAATTATAGGTGTGTACCACCATGCCTGGTTTGGCCCATCAGTTTCTTTAAATCCCGGAGAGCACAGCATCACTTTAGTGCCAACCAGCTTCATGGTGCCTGGAGAGGGCAGACTCCCCTCTCCACCCCTACATGCACTTTCTCAGTGGTGGCCCCTCCATCATAACTTCTCACCTGGTCTTCCTACCAGGCCTCCTGGAGCAGCCTACGAACTGACTACCCTACTCTGACCCCAGCTCAGCTCCACCATCTGCTCAGCCACTACCAGCTGGGTCCTGGGCTCAGGCCACCACCTGCCTGGGACCCTCCCCCAGCAGATCGAGATGTGGTGGCCACAGGTGAGGAGGAAGTGGGGGAAACCAGCATTGAGCTGGCGGCTTTCTTCATACCTCAGGACTAGGAGTCCATCTTCCCTGCTCCCCACTTCTGACCCAACATTCTTGACAGTGAAGCCCTTTCCTGTCTCAGGATCTAAATGCTGGACCCAGCTCCCTTCTCCCCTGGATATGAGTTTAAGCCCTCAGTTCCTTATTTCTCAGAATTTGGGTCTCTAGGCCCTTGCGTCTTTGACCTCTCATGTCAGCTTCTGGACCCCTCCACCTTCAGAACTTCCTAAGACCAAGTTCCCAGTCCTTCCTCGGGCACCTGAAGCGGCTATTTCCAAGGCAACTGTGGTTCACCCCTGTCTGACTACAACTCCCATCATGCTCCAGGACCTGAGAGCTGTGTTTGAGTCGATCCCGCCCTAGTATTTCCCCCGCTTTGGGAGTGGTGCAACCGCCTCACACCCATTTTCACACTAACACCATCTTCTTCTGTCTCATAGGGGATATCTTCGAAAGCTTCTCCTCACATCCTCCTCTCATCCTGCCCTTGGGCAGCCCTCGCCTGCGCCTCACGGGTCCGGTGACAGACGACGCTCTGCACTGTGAGCTGCGCAGGCTCCGCCGCCTCCTCTGGGATCTTGAGCAGCAGGAGCTTCCGGCCAATCACCGGCACGGACCTCCCGTGGCCACGCCTCCCTAAGAAACCTATATCAAGTGCGAGCCTGGAAAATGCCTCGGCTCCAACTCTCTGGAGAGTGGAGCTTTCTGGGAGTTGTAGTTCTTGCCCTGCGAGGGACCTAGCAGGTTGTTTTCGAGTGAAAAAGGATGGGACTATGGGAAGATGGGCTTGGGATGTGAGTGCCAAGGAGCAATAAAAAGTATCTGTGGTATTATCAACGCCTCACTTATTAAGACTCGGGAGTTAGGGCTCTAGCTTGGAGTGTTGGGCCCCTGCAGAGCCCGAGGAGGTTATTTATAGTCTCGGCCTCTGCTTGCCCTCTTGCGTGAAATTCAACCCAGGAGCACTGGGGCCTCCCACACACCTCACAGTGCAGCCCAGCTCAGTCAGCCCGACTGAGCGAGCTCGGCCAACTAGCGGCCTGTGGCCGTACAGTGAGAACCAACCGTCCCTTCTCGCCACTCCCAAACCTCATATCCAACTCTTGTCTCCCTCGAGCCCCTCCCTCGCCCAAATCTGCCTTTCTGCACACACCGAATGCCCACTCTTTCTTTTCTCTTTCTCTGTCTCTGTCTCTGTCTCTCTGTCTCTCTCTCTCTTTCTCCTTTTTTTGTCTTTTGGAGATAGGGTCTTGCTGTGCAGCTCAGACTGGCCTTGAGTTCACTTTTGTAGCCCAGGCTGGTCTCGAACTCACGCCGATCCTCCTGCTTCAGCCTCCTGAGTGCTGGGGTTACACCGAATGCCAACGCTGTTCCTAGCACCTCCTCTCCCAGACCTGAGTCCAAATTTCCGATCTCCTTTCTTAGACCCAGGATCTGGGCCTTGGATTTGAACTTTCCCCTCCTCTGAACCTGATTCTTGCTGCTGCGTCAGGGAAAAGAGGGGGACAGGTGGCACCTGCTGGCAGGGTTGGGGCAAGACCACCTGCCGCTGCTGCTCACCCATTCCCCTCTGCCCGCACCTGCTCCTGTCTGTCCCGCTGCGGGCTGCGGCACCAAGCCACGACCTCAGGAATCTAGGAGGAGCCAGGACTAGGGGCCTGCCCCGCCCCCTCCCATAACCCAGAAGAGGCTCCCCTGTCTCTGTCCCGCTCCCCAGCTCCCTGCATCCCAGAAAGGGGCATCCGAGGCGCCCCGGGCGGGCAGCCGGGGTGCGGCCTGAGGCCTCAGCCTAAGCTGGAGACTCTGCCTGCCCTAGCACAGCTGTGTGGACACCACCGGTGAGAAGCCTCTGGGTCTGGGGAGGGAGGGATCCCCTTAGACTTCGGTGGGGTCCTGTCCCCTCTTTAAGGCCATGGTGGCTGCTGCCCACCCACTTGTCTTCTCACTTGCCTGGACGTTGTAATCCTTTGAGACCTCTCGGACCTTCCTTCTTTCCACTGAAAATCTTGGGGCAGACGTCTCAGAGGACTGTTCCAGTCCTGAACTTCCAGTCCTTCGAGATACCTTGGGCCTCTCCCCTTTCTCCATTTTCAAAGATCCTGAGGTTCCCAGTGGCCTCCTCAGGAACAGAAGTCCTAGACCCCAGGGCTGCCCCTTCAGTACTGGGGAGTTGAGGCCCCCAGCCTCCTTCCTCAGACCCAGGGCTCCAGGCCCTTAGCCTCCTCCTCCCTCGGACATAGGCCTGGAGGCCCTGGGCAGAAGTCATGACCACAGGCTATACCCATCTTGAATTTTCAGGTTTTCCTGAGTTACTGGCTGCCAGCCCACTCCTGGGGGTGGTGTGTGGGGAGGCCCTGCCCTCTCCCCGTCCAGGTCCCATTTCGGCCTTGACAATGACCCTGGCGGCTTCCTCTCAGCGCTCCCAAATCATCCGATCCAAGTTCCGATCTGGTGAGAGAGGCCTCTCCTAAGGGCGGGCTGCAGCCTCAGGGTCCCGGGAGTGCTCTGCTCTGGGTGCAGGGATGACCTAGGATCCTTGCACAAAAGGCTGCATAATGGAGTCCTCAGCAAAGCGCTGTGTCTTGGACATCATGAGTATGTGAACAGGGAGAGAGGTGCCAGGCATGGGCATGCAGTAAGGCAGGCCCCGGGGCACAAGGGCTTCAACTGACCAGGGAGCAAGGCAGAGGGACTGGCATGGGGTGTGGGGAGGGGACCCTGAGCTAGCAAAGTTTGGATGTGTCAGCAGTTATGCTTTAGGGCTGGGGAGATAGCTCAGTGGTTCTGGACAAGCGCCAGGACTGAGTTTGATCCCTGGTACTGCATGCCACGCAGGCCCTGGAAGGCCAGGCGCTGTGCCAGCCACTGAAACCGAGCATGGTGGTTCATGGTTGTCATCCCAGAGCTGAGGATGCTGAGACAGAAGGAACAGTATAGTCCAAGCTGCATAGTGAGACCCTGTTCCATATAAATAAGCATATAAAAGATTTTTTTTTTTGTCTTTTTGAGACAGGGTCTCCCTATGCAGTTGAGGCTGGCTTTGAGTTCACTTTTGTAGCCCAGGCTGGTCTCAAACTCGCATCAATCCTCCTGCCTCAGCCTCCCAAGTGCTAGGATTACAGGTGTGCGCCACCACGCCCGGCTCTATAAAAGATTTTTTAAAATCATGCTTTAGAGCCAGGTATGGAGGCACACGCCTGTAATCCCAGCACTTGGGAGGCTGAGGCAGGAGGATCGGTGTGAGTTCGAGACCAGCCTGGGCTACAAAAGTGAGCTCAAAGCCAGCCTGAACTGCAGCATGAGACCCTGTCTCAAAAAGACAAAAAAGAAAAAAAAAATACGCTTTAGAGCTGTGTGTAGTGACACACGCTGTCGTCCTAGCACTTGGGAGGCTAAGGAAGGGAGGATATGTGCGGGAGGATATCTACACGTTTGAGGCCCGCCTGGGCTCCATAGTTCAAGGTCATCCTGGATTACGTAGCAAGACTGTCTCAAAAAGAAGAAGAAAATGTTACATTTGGGTGCCAGGGTAAGAAGACTGTGGGTTTTAATTCCTGAGTAGACAAAGGGCACGCGAGTGTGCAAAGGCACGTGCTTAGACACTTCGGTGTGTGCAGAGACACTAGGCACTGCAGAGCCACGAGTGTGTGACAGGGCTCAGCCACGAGTGTGTGGGGCGGATCGGAAATGTGCGGGGGAGACCCGAGAGCCGCGAGGCGGGGGTGCCGTTCATGTGGGAGCGTCGCTGGCTAGCTGCCAGCGTGGAGGGTGGGGGCAAATGCACAGAAAGGTGGGTGTGCGAGGGGTGGCGGTGGGCAGGGCTGGGAGGCAGCTGCATGTCCAAAGCAGAGGGCACTGGGTGAGGTAGAAAATGGCGATTTGCCGGATGTGGGGTGTGCGGAGCTCAGGGCGAGGCAGGTGGAGCTGGAGAAAGCCCTGGCTCCCAGCCCGGGAGCAGCGCTCAGGCCCAAGAAGGCAGCTGGCTGACCACTGCCTGCAGGGTGCGTAAGGGGCCCGACATGGGCGTCTGCCAAGGACTCCCTCGCCAGCCGCGGGGAGCCAGGCTCCTGGATGCTCCCGTCCTACCTCTCTCCTCCTTCCACAGTCCTCCAGCTTCGACTCCACAGACGGAATCAGGACCTAAGTAAGTGTGGGCCCTCAAGGGGAGGGACGCCTTGGTGGCCTCGCTGCTCTGGGAGCACCTCGAGTTCTCCCAGCAGGTCCCTCACTGGTTCCTGCAGCTCAGGGCCTGTGTGTGGCCTGCAGCACATGGGAACCCCATCCTGTCCTTTCCCAGGGACCCAGGAGTCCAGGTCCCTGCCACTCCACCCTTAGGAAAGAGGTGCCTCGCACTACCCGCTCCAGGCACCTGTGGCTCGAGGCATCACATCCCTCGGTGATGAAGGACAGAATTCCTGGCTCTTGTTTTGCTCTTTTGAGACAGGGCCTCCGTGTGTTGCCAACTGGGCTCCAATTCAAGGGGCTCCTCCTATCTCAGCCTTGAGTGCACTACCATGCCTGGCTTCCTGCCTTCCTGAGAAAAATCTATGTCCCTACCACCTCCGCCCTCAGATCCAGGAATCAGAGTGCCCCCCATACCCTGGTCCTGGGCCCCCCTTTCCTGGATGCGTGGCAGGTTTGCTGGGTGTAGTCCTCAGGGCCCTCCACTGTCTCTGCAGCCTCAGATCCCGATCCCTGGATCTCAGCCCCAGGCCCAGCTCTGGCTCCAGCTGTGCCCCCGTCCCCAGCTCCTTTGCTCTTCAGCCCTGGGGCCCTACTTCCGGAGCTGCAGCACTGCCCGTGGCAGTGCCCACAGCAGGTGAGTCAGGCCAGCGTGGTCCTCATCCCTCTCCAGCGCCAGGCTGACCCTGGGCTGACCCAAGTAGGACTGAAGCACAGGACATCACACCTGCTTTTTCAGGAGTCACCCAAAGTCTCCCAACGCTGGAGGGCGCCCAAGCCCCAGGGAACCCTGACCTACCATCAGTACAGGCCCCCGGAGCCAGACCAGGGCCCCAGGGCAGAGCCCCCAAGTGGGTCACCTCCTAGGTATGACTCATTTCTGCTCTCTGCAGACCCAGATTTTTCTGTTCCCTTCATTCTCCCATCTCTAACTGAGTCCCGGGGGTGGGGGTGTGGGACAGTGCCTGGCCCCAAACCCCTCCTCCCCCAGGTCCCTGGAGCTCACTTCCCAGCTCCTCTCCTTTTGGGCTTCTACCTCATGGGATGCTCCCTTGCAGACCCCAGAATTCTCCACTCCTGCTTTCCCTGTCTTTGGGGACTCCAAGGGGCTTTTTTCCTGCCCCTCTAACCTTTGCCCTCATGACTGTTCCTAGGACGAAGCCTGTGCCCCTCATTCCCTCCCCACCTGGAGTCCACAGCCCCTCGCCCCCTCCACATAAGTTGGAACTTCAGACCCTTAAACTGGAAGAGCTGACGGTGAGTTTGGGGGCACCCCTTTCCAGGCCAGTGTTTTTCTTTCGTGAGGGCCAGAGTCCTTTAGGGAAGGATGGAAGCCCTGGGGACTGAATCAAAGTCTCACACTGAGTTATACCAGCCCTTTACATTAAAAAAAAAAAAAATATATATATATATATATATTTGAGGCAGTGTCTCTCTAAGTGGCTAAGTATACCAGGCTGGACTCGAATTTGCCACCCTCCTGCCTCAGCCTCTGAGTGCTCAGGTCACAGGCTGAGTGGCCCAACCTCTTTAACTCTGCACCTCGCAGCCATCCAGGAATTTGGATCCACAGTCTCATTCTTTGTAGTATCGCAGGTGGCCAGACCCAGTCCGTCTTGGCAGATTCCAAATGGCCTAGCTCAGTCTGGCATGGTGGCACTCGCCTGTAATTCCAGTACTTGGGAGGCTGAAGCTGTTGACTCGAGTTTAAGGCCAGCCCCAGATAGGTACCGAGTTCAGCCTGAACTACATAGCGAGACCCTGTTTCAAAACAGAAACAAAATGCTCCAGCCCCGGCTGTGCTCGGAAACCCCTCCCGCACCGTCTGCCCCTGTCCCCTCCCCAGGTCTCAGAGCTCCGACAGCAGCTGCGCCTCAGGGGCCTCCCAGTGTCCGGGACCAAGTCGACGCTTCTGGAGCGCATGCGCGGCGGCGCCCCGCCCCGCGACCGGCTGAAGCCTAGACGTGAAGACAATGCGGCGGATGCTCCCTGGCCACGCCTCAGGCCCAAAACCCTGGGAATCACCCGGCGGCAGGGCGGGGTGAGGGCGGAGCTATGCACTTGTGAACCAATGAAAAGAGGATAAAGCGGAGTGGGCGGGAAGCCAACGAGGTGGAGGCGTGGCCCGGCGGTGCAATTCAAAGTGGGGCGTGGTTAAGAGGCGGGTCTTAAGCGAAGAGAAACCAATGAAAAAATAGGGGGCGAGGCCAAAGGAAGAGTCTGAATTGCGGGGAAAGTCCTCGCTGGGACCACAGACTGCGCGTGGATGGGCTTGCGTCCGTTGTTTATGGCTTACAGGATCTTGTTGATTTCGCGGTTCCAGGTCAGATTAAATCCTGCGCCTCCCCGGCCACCTCTTCCACGATCTGAGGATGCCCTGGTAGCAGCCTCGCCTCCTGTTCCCACTCAGGCTCCAGCCCCGGTCCTGACACCTTCCTCAGCGCCGGCCTTAGCCTCCAGGACTCTGGAGGAGGAGCTGCAGGAAGCGATCCGGAGGGCACAGGTGCGGGTGTGGTGCCAAGCAGGATCAGGGCTCAGGTCTGGAGCTGGAGCCCCGCATTAATTCTGTGTCTTTGGTCCACAGATGCTTCCGAGCTGGGGTATTGATGACATCCTGAAGGACGAGGTGGAGCCTGATGGTAGGAGCCGATCTCCTAGATTTTAAGAGGGGAAGGGGCTGAGGTTCTAACTCCTGGGTGGGCTCTGGAAAAGGAAGAATGAGGTTCTCGGGGCCTCCTCCCTAATGTCAGAGCCTCATGCCCTGCTCGGTTCCTTCTGCAGACCTGCTGCCTCCTATTCCCTTGGACTTCCCCGGGTCCTTCGACGTCCTGTCGCCCTCCACTGATTCTGAAGACCTCTCCTCTGCCTTCTCGTCTTCGATCCCATCCCTAGTGAACTCCCCCTCCTCCTCTCCTGAAGGACCCACAGAAGCCTTGGACTGGCTGGAGGCCCTGAGCGGGGGTCCTCCCCTAGGCTCTGGCCCCCCAGGCCCCAGTATCTTCTGTGCTGACTTAGCTGATTCCGGTGGCGCCCAGGTGTGGGACCTGCTGGAGGATCCGTGGTGATAGATTCTGGGGTGTCCAAACCCTGAGAACTGGTAGAGGTGGTGGGCACAGAGACTCCCCTGGGGTACGGAGAAACCAACAGAGCCCCTCCTGCGGCAGACACAGGCTCAAAGACAACCCTCGACCCCTCATGTCCCAGAGCTGCTGCCACCACCCAGACCACAACCTGGACTTTGTCTGCCTGACCTGCGTGTGACCTGTCTGTCCCCAACGCTGTGGAGGTGGGGTGGGGGTTTGAGTGCTGCTGGCTGGGCCGACATGCTGCTTGCTGCTTCCTTTCAAGGCCTCATGGGTAATTTTATCCTTAACCTCCCTCAGTACACATGCGCATGAGCGTTCATGCGCACGCGCACACGCACACGCACACGGTGACTGCCTGTTGTCTGTGGAATCTGGAGGATGGTTCTGTATGTAGATGATAAGGAAAAGTAAGGAGAACAAAGAGGGTCAGAGTCCCTGGGGGAGGAGGGAGTGAATTCCTGGATTCTAGCAGGAGGAGCAATGATGAGAAGCTTCCTGTCTGAGGATAGCTCCTTTTGGAAGCAGACCTTGGATAAGATTCAGGCACCAGTTGTTTGCTTTCAGGTGATACCAGTAAGGGAGTAGAGGAAAGGGACGCAGAGGGGCAGAAGAGCCAAAATGTGGTCTCACGTTGAGCCTCCTCCTCCTCCTCATTCTGTGAGGCACAGGAACTCCAGCTTTGCGTCTCCCCATCTGAGTTTATGATTGCTGAAGCCATAAACAATAACTAGGGGCCCAGCAAGACAGCTCAGCGGTCTAAAGCACCTGCTTAGGCAACCACAGGAGCTGCAGTTCGATCTCTGGCACCGCATGCTGTGCCATCCCCAACCCCAGGGCAGGCTGAGCCAGCCATAACATAAATAAAGTTAAAAAAAAAAAATAACTAGGGCCCCTCACAATCACTGGAGTTGACTGGGCTCTGCAGGGTGGTTCTGCAGTTCATGTGGTGGTGACCAGAGACAGACTGCTGCAGCCCAGCTGGGCCGGGACATCCAAGGTGGCACACTCTAGTGTGTCAGGCACTTCGGCAGGGATGCTGGGACTGCTGCTTCTCCTTGGAATGGCAGGCTTTCCCTGTATACGGTCTTTCCAGCAGGATGTCAGGATTTCTGTGATACTGTCGTCAGGTGGTGTGTGTGTGTGTGTGTGTGTGTGTGTGTGTGTGTAATGAAAATTAGACATGGTCCAATTCTAGAGCCTGCTCAGAGTCTGAATCAGAGCCTGTTACCACTGTCCACCTGCCCCCTTGGAGGGGAGGCTCTCCCACCTGCTTCTTGAAGGTTACCCCTGACTGAGGGTTCTTGCTCAGTTTGTATAGAAGTGAAGAATTGGCAGCATGCAGTTCTTTTGGTGTTCACAACCCTGAGCCTTGAATGCCGCCGGCTTTCAGCTTTGTCAGTGTTAGTGCCCCACCCCCCACCCTGCAACTGGGAGCCAGCAGGTACGACACGCTGTGGGAACTTCTGGAACTGGCAGCTCCCAGCACGCCTTGCTGCCTGGCTGACAGGCGTCTTCAGTGTCACCAGCTCTGCCCACTCTTGGTGCCAGCTGCGCTTGGTGTTGCCAGCTTGGGTGAGGCTGCTCAAGACAGAAACCATACTGTCTGGAAGAACTCTGTTAGAACCATGCCGCATGGAGGGGAAGGGTGTCCGGGCAGAGCCAGGCTGACCCAGGGTAGGCGCTTAGGTAGGGTCCTCTCAGGAAGGGCAGGAACTCTCACAGACCTGACTCAGGAGGAAGGTGGAAGCCAGTGTCATCTGTGACAGGTCCCTGACACAGCATACTCCTGTCACCCCTGGACTCAGGAGACTGAAGCAGGAGGATCACAGAAGTTTGGGGACGGTCTGGGGTACATAGTAAGTTCCAGGCCAGCCTGAACTACGCAGCGAGACCCTGCCTCATCAAAACAAAACACAACATAGTGAGTCCATGGGACACTGAATGTCAGTCACCATGCTCTGGCTTTGGGACATTTGGAGCAATGACAGAATAAAAGCTTGTAGGAGAACATCAGATCCCTTTCTGCAATCTTGGTTCTCAGGGCTCTTATAAGTGGGCATTCCCAAGGGAGGGGTCAGAAGGTGCCAGTGCTGTAAATTCTTGGCTTGGAACTGCCCCAATTATACACCTACTGCATTCCTCAGGGCGAACCCAGCAGGGGGTCGGGGACAGGGTACATGTATGGGGCATGTTAGGGTGTGGTCATCGATTGCCACCCTGCCCTCTGCAGTCCACCGTGGGCTATGGGTCACATGTGGTAGTGGAGGGGAAAAGAGGAAAGCAGGAAGGACTGAAATGCCTAGACACTTCCAGCCCAAGGGCTGTCCTAGGCAGAAGATCAGAGAGTAAACCTGTTAGCACAATTTTTTTCTTTCTTTTTGCAGTATCCGGGATTGAACTCAGGACCTTGTGCTTGCCAGGCAGGCACTTATGCAGCTGAGCTGTCTCCTTGGCTACAATTCTGTTTTGTTTTGTGGGGTTTTTGTTGTTTTGCTTATTTATTTGTTTATTTATTTATTTTGCAGGACCAGGGTTCAGACTCTCACACTTGCACTTGACAGGCAGGCACTTGTGCCATGGAGCTATCTCCCTAGCCCATTTGCTTTGTTTTTAGACAGGGTCTCACTATGCATTCCAGGCTGGCCTTGCGCTCACTGTGTAGCCCAGGCTGATCTTGAACTCACCCTGGATGTCCTGCCTCAGCCTCCTAAGCACTGGGTTCATAGATGTGTGCCACCACTTCCGGCTTCCTATTTTGTGGTTCTGAGACAGGGTCTCTCAATGTAGTCCAGGCTGGTCTAGAACTCACTATGTTATCCAGGCTGGCCTCGAACTCCTGTCCCAGCAATCCTCTTGTCTTAGCCTCCTGGATGCTAAGAAAGGGGACACAGCATGGGACCCCAGGCTAAGACAATCTCAGTGTCTTCCAGCCAGCTAGGCAGGGCTCGTCACTTTCTCTTTCCAGAGATCACAGGAGGTGAGAGGAAGGAAGAGGCAGGCCCAGGGCATGTGTGGGACTTCAGTCGGGTCTCAGGGTCCACGGCCTGGCCCCTCCAAGTGGAGAAAACAAAGAACCTGTGTTCTGCTGAGGTTCACAGATTTGCAAAATGATCTCAGTGCAGAGTGGTGCTTTGTTTGGTTTTGGTTTTGATGCTGAACTCAGGTCATTCACATTGAGCTACATCCCCGGCTTTATTTATTTATTTATTTTTTTACTTTGAGACTGGGTCTCCCCAGTCACTAAGTTGCCCTGGTTGGGCTCAAACATGATGTTCCTGGCTCAGCTTCCTAGAGTGCTGGAATTAAAGACAAGCACCACACCGCCTAGCCAGACAGCTGTTGTTAATGGCAGTGGCACAGAGAACTGTGGGGCCGTGGCTCTTAGAAAGGAGAGAAGCCCTGGAGGAATGGGGCATGACGTCAGAGACAGCACTTTTTGCTGAGCCAAGGATGAGGAAGCCTTGGCCAGAGGAACCTTCTGGAAACAGCATCCTGTGACAGGAGTATCAGAGGCCTGAGGCACAGAGAATGGAGCCTTGGGGGCACAGAGCCCTTCATATCAGTCTGAGACTGGGGGAAGGGCACGGGCAACACTGGAAGGGTCAGGAAGCAGTGAACCAGCCCCCTCTGCCTCCACTTCTCTCTGGAGACTTCTGCTGGATCTATTTCCTTGTCATTCTCCTTCTCTACCTGAGAGCTCAGGTCCCTCCCTGTCCCAGTTTTTTCTTTCTTTCTTTCTTTCTTTCTTTCCTTCCTTCCTTCCTTCCTTCCTTCCTTCTTTCTTTCTTTCTTTCTTTCTTCCTTTCTTTCTTTTATTTGGCAGGGTATAGCCAAGCTGTCCAGGCAGAACTCAAATTTGCGATCCTCTTGCCTCCCAAGGGAGTGTGGATTACAGTCATGCGCTAGCAGATGCCGCTTTTCTTCTCTGGTGCTGGGCACTGAGGACGAAGTCCAGGTCTTGCGCAGGCCGGGTAAGCGCAGCCCTGGCCCCTCGCAGCCCCTGGTCTGTCTTTTACACCCCTTTTCCTTTATCTCTCTGTGCATGAGAGTGGCCCCTTCGCAGCTGCCTTCTCCAACATCCTGAGCCTGGCCCTTCATGGGCTTGGGAAGGAATTTCTCTTCGAAGCACAGCCAGCCTGGGTCAGAGTGGGGGCGGCATCGTGCTACAGCTAAGCCTCGCATCACAGGGATGTGCACCCGGCATCCCAGCACTGAGGAGACAGAGGTCAGAGGATCATACTGAGGTCAGCACGGGCAACTTAGGGAGACACTGTCATCAAAAATAGAATAGGCAGGTTGGGGCCTGGGAGATAGCTCTGTGGCACAATGCCTGCCTGGCAAGTACAAGGTCGTGAGTTTGAACCCTGGTCCCACCAAAATAAATAAATAAATAATAAAATAAAATAGATGGGCTGGCCAGGGATATGGCTCAGCAACATAAGCATCTGCCTGGCAAGTACAAGGTTCAGAATTCCATCCCCAGTACCACAAAAAAAAAAAAAAAAAAAAAAAAAAAAAAAAAAAAAAAAAAAAAAAAAAAAAAAAAAAAAAAAAAAAAAAAAAAAAGAGGAAGAAGAAAGAAAAGAAAAAGAAAGAAAGAAAAAATAAATCAGCTGCTTAGGCAGACATAGGGACTGGGGTTGGATTCCTAGCATGCCATGCTGGTCCTGCCTCCCCAGGCATGCTGAGACAACCATTGAGACTGGGCATGGTGGTGCGTGCCTGTAACTTGGGAGTGTGAAAACAAGAGAGTCACTAGGAGTCCGATCTGTGTAGTGAGACCATGTAGGTCCTGTACCAAATACATAAAAATAAATAAATAAGGCCTGGGAATGTAGTCCAGTGCCAAGGTCCTGAGTCCAACCCCTGGTAACCCCGCACCCCAAATGTCTCACCCCACGACAAGATGGAGCGGGCGTGCATATCTTTCCTGGCTAGGTGTGGGCCTAGGGCAAGCATGCCCTCTCTCTGTTTTATTTTCCTTATCTAGAAAACAAGGAAGCATCATAGCACTTCCTCTGTGAGGTCCCCTCAGGGAATAAGCTTGTGTACCTGGGCTGAGCAGGGCTGCACCATGCGGCTCCGGCCCTTGGACTGTGTCCCCGCCTGGCACAGCCTCCTCAATCTCACTCACCAAGAGAAGTCACCTACACTTTTACTCTCCTTTCTCCCTTACAGTGGGTGGGGGGTGGAATCCCCAACCCTAGGGGCTAAAAGCCTGGACAGGAGGTGACAGGTGGCTGAGGGAAAGCCGGTCTCTCTCCTCTCCTTGGGCCAGAGAACTCGTCTTCTGACCTTGGGCCCCTTTTAGCTAGGGATCCCCGCAAATCACTTCTTCCCGAATCTAGGGCAGACCTCCCTTCCGAGTATTTTCCCAAGGAAAACAAGAACATATATTGACACTAGGTTAGGTGCACTTAGCCAGGTGTGGTGGCTCATGCCTATAATCCCAGGATTCTGGGTGGCTGGGGCAGGAAGATTTCAAATCTTAGCCCAGCCTGGGCAATTTAGTGAGAGCTTGTCTCAAAAACAAAAACAACAACAAAAAAAACCCCACAGGGGAATCTCTGAAACAGAAGCTGCATCAAAGTAGCCACACGGAGGCTAAACCTGTAATGATTCTCTACATGGAGTTCTAGAAAAGACCAAACTGAAGTTACAGTAGATCCATGGTCGCCTGGCCCCGGAGTTATCGGGCTCGCTGCCAAGAAGTGCAGCAGGGATTTCGGGTGTGGCAGAACCTTGTGTATCCGAATCTCGGTGCTGGTCACCAAAACCCACAGACACTGAGACTGCAGGTGATTCTTTTCTTCACAGCATTTTGAAGATATAATTTACAAAACTAACAGTCTACCCATTGTTCTCACAGACTTGCCCGGTTTCTGCCACAGCCTGTATCAGGACATTTCATCACCCCAGAAAGAAGCATTGTTCCCAGCCTCCTCAGCTGCAGGCAGACCCCGATTTTCTCTCCCTGTGGATTCGTCCATTTTGGAGGTTTCCTACATGTGCACTTCTGTAATACGCAAGTGCAGGAATGTGCCTGACAGCCTTGAAATAAATCATGTACAGCCCAGGTGTGGTGGTGCACACCTGTGATCCCAGCACTTTGGGGGCTGGGGCAGGAGGACGCCCCACAAATTCGAGGCAGCCTGGACTATTCAGTGAGTTCAAGGCCAGCCTGCCCTAGATACTGTCTTAGAAAACCAAAAACAAACCGGTACTATCTAGCGTGGATGAAAGTCACTTTTGTTCTTGACCGCCAGGTAAACCCCCTCTCTGCTCCAATCCTGAGGATTGCTGATTGTTGTAAGGTAACCGAACAGTACACGCCCGCCCTTGTAACCAAGCAGTGGAGTCCGAGCCAATCACACAGCCGAAACTCCTGACAATCAGAGGCTGGAAGCTACCCAAATGGGCCCGTAGAAGGCCAGTCAGCTTGCCTTTTTTTTTTTTTTTTATAAATTTAATGTGTGACATTTTATTTATTTATTTATTTACTTATTTATTTTTTCTTGTTTCAGAACTTTTGTTTGTTTATTTATTTTTATGGCTGGCTCAGCCTGCAGGGCTGGTGCAGCATTTGGTGCCGGGGATCAAACCGCGGTCCTTGCGGCCGCCTCAGCTTTCCTAAGCAGGCACTTTAGACCAGTAAGCCATCCTGCTGGGCCCCTTACTTATTTTTATTTTTTTGGCGGCACCGGAGTGGACTTTGCATTTGCCAGGCAGGCACTTGTCCCATGGAGCTATCTCCCTGGTTATGGCCGGTGGTTTGATCCCCAG
>PVJA010021480.1:0-35644 GCA_004027025.1 Myocastor coypus | reverse complement strand
GGTCTGCCAGCAACACCTGACCTGGTCATGTGACCTGACACCACGTTGGCCTGGGGCAGAGAGGGGGCGGCACGGTGGCACTTGCCTCTAATCCCAGCTACTGTGAGAGGCTGAAGCGGGAGGGCTGTGAGTTGCAGCCCAGCTTGGAAAAAATGGCTATGACCATGTCAAAATGTTTTAAAGAAATTAAAGAGCTGAGTGGGATCTCAGCGGTAGTGTGCACTGTTTCCCAGTACCAAAAACAGGAAAAAGCAAGTGTGTGGTTAAGTCTTAGACAATGAATTTATCTGGCAGTTTGATAGAGACTGTACACAAAACTATAAATCTTCCATAGCTCTTGGTTTAAACGATGCATAATCACTTTCTAATTTTCCAGTTTATTTCAGAGCTAAGAAGCACAACTAACATTTTATACATTCCTTTTGCATTTTTATGCATTTTCCCAATATTAGACTGTGTGGAGCATGGTCATTGTTACTGAATTAATCTCGTAATGAGCTGTATAATAATTCAAAGGTTGCTCTTCCATTATTAAATCGTTTTATTTTTTATTTTTCAATTTTGATTTATGTATTAGTTGTAGGGTCTCCTTCAACAGTTCAGACTCACAGCGAGCCTCCTGTCTCCCTCTCCCCAGGTCGGGGGTTACAGATGTTCGCTCCCACACTCGGCGTTGGTGGCCTGCGCAGAGCACCCAGGGTTCCTATGCTGGCCTCCCATGTGGTGCCAGAGATCAAACTCAGGTCGTCGCATTTGCCATGCAGGCACTTAGACTGCTGAGCTATCTCCCCAGTCCTTAGTAAATCACTTTAATATTAAGCTTAAGATTTTTGTCGTACTAGTAATAGCATTTACTCTCCACAGTACTACTTTATGCTCCTATGTAGTAAGTACTGTACCATTGTATAATGTTTGCTACTATAATAGCTAGCAGCTACTGCCCGTTACCTAGTCCTTGAGTAGGGTGACATTTTAGGAATTTAACTTTCCCAGGCTAGTGAATGCATTACTGATACATGATACAGGATAACTGAATTAAGACAAAAATATCTAGGTGTCTTCTCTTTCAGTATGATAATCCTCTGGGAAAGCCTATCACTTTGGAAGAAAAATCAATACTTAATATTGATTCTTTTGTACCAATTTCAATAATTCTTTGTCTTAAGACAAAGAAGAGGAGAACTTTTAAACAAAAGATGTTTAAATGAGCATACTTTCAAGAGATTCCTTTTAATTAACAAATCAAACCTCCCTGGGTTGGGGAGATAACGCAGTGGTTTACGCGCCTGCCTGGCAAGTGCAAGGACCCGAGTTCAATCCCTGGTATCACATGCCACTCCGGCCACAGGAACCAGACATGCCTGTAATCCAAAAGCTGTGGAGGCTGAGACAGAAGGATCACTATGAGTCACAGCTGTGTAGCTATGTCCTATGCCAAATAAATGAATATAAATGAAAATACTTTTAAAAAGCAGTAACAAATCAAACCTCCTCCTCCATTGTTTTGTCTTTATTCAGTAAGTCAAGGAGGCCAAAATCACTTGTATTCTTAGAAGACTCGCAGGAAACTGAACAGATATCAATTAAAGGCACCATCCCTGCAAAAAACAAGCTCCCTCTGGCACTATGCGCACTCCCCTCCCAGCTGCCCCAGGAATGTGTGCTCACAGGGGTTGACCCGCAGGTACGTCTCTGGAACTCCCCATTCGCCAGTTGACAACAGGCTGGCAGAACCCCTGGGCCTCCTCGGGGTTCTAGCGGGTGTTAGATATTCCAGCTTCAATGTTTGAGCAGCACGGTTTCCAGGACAGGCTTTTCGGGCATCAGCCTAGGACGCAAACGCGCGAGGTCTCTGCTTCTCTCACTCGCTCTGCGACAGGATGTGTACTGTGATAATTCACATCAGGGAAACGATGTTCCCACGTGAGAAGGTTTGCCTGAGGGTGAGGGTGGCAGAGGAGGGCTCAGCACCCCAGGCCCCGTGGCAGGCCCAGGCACCTTCTCGGGTGCAGCCAAGATCGAGTGGGTTCTGTCATTCGGGCAAAGGTGCCAATAGCTGCCAAGGACTTTTTCAGATTTCTCCTGAATCAGAGGCTGCGACCTTTGTTTTCCTCCTTAACACGGATGAGGTCTTCGATAAGGGCTCACGAGTAACCAAGTCCCTTGTCCTCTTCGTGTGCGTTTCTTGCTTTAGAAAACAGTTACTCTGCAGGCCTCAACCCTCCTTAGGGAAATAGATGCAGAGACACAGGAAAGCCACGCCTGATATTCGTCTCATCCAGAACCGAAAAGTCTCTTTGCAGAGAACCCGTTTGTCCCCTCCAAGGCGAACCAGCCTCTCAGCAGGCGGCCTCTCATGAAGGACGGGATGACCGAAGCCGCGTGAGAATTCCGTCTGCACCACGTTGCTGTGAGCGACGCCCTCCCTCTGTGACCATGGCGAAGACTCGACGGAGGTGGAAGTCCCGCAAGTGGGTGGAAGGCAGGATAAAAATGAATCAGAGCCCAGCTTGGACACGTCTCTGAAAGCAGGAGTGAAAGGCAAGTGCAACTCGTCATCAGAAGGGAAGAATACTTGAGGGCTATTTGCGTTGCGGAATTTCCGCCGGAATCAATTTTGCATGTTCGATGGGTCATAGTCTACTTAGCCTTTCAGCAACGCCATAATATTAAATTAGTGTGAATATAGCAGTACAGTTCTGTCAATTGGCTGGATAAGGAAGGGAGAAGAGCATTAAGGATGGGAAATAGGCTTCCGGGCCAGTAAGCGCTCTGTGAGCGATGTGTTACGTGCTTTCCCACATCACTGAGGGAGAATCCACAGGAAGATAAAGCAGACATTAGGGAATAAAGGAGTCCAAAAGAAATCTTTAATCGGTTCATTTCCAGAGAAGCTGGGTCTGGGTAAAGTTGGCAGGAATTAAACCTGACGCTGTCGGTTCACCATGGCGAGTTCTTCTGTCCCACTTGGTTAGATTCTGTCATTTGTTGTGGCTCCGGCTCATGACCTCATCTACTCCAGGACAAATTCAGTCCTCGGAGCATTCGGAGCACCGAAGACAACAGAGCTGCGCAGGCCGCAGAGGCACGGAAGCCCAGAACCCACAGTCCTGCAGAAGGAAAGGCTCCAGTGGGCAGGGAGCCTCTCATGCCACGGAAGCGGTCACCTTCTGCATGTCTGTCCCCTTGCCCAGACCTCCCAGGTGACTGTGATGGAGCCAGGACGGATGGAGAGCTCGTGCTTAGACACGGGGCGCTGTGGCTCCTGGGGGCAAGCCAGCTTGAACAGTGCCCGCCAGCGCCCAGCAGCGTCCCCCAGATCCCACCAGTGCTCACCAGAGCCCACCAGCTCCTGCCAGATCCCACCAGAACCCACCAGCGTGCACCAGAGACCAGCAGTGTCCACAAGTACCCACCAGCGCCCACCACCACCTACCAGCACCCACTGGCACCAACCAGTTCCCAGAAGTGCCCACCAGCTCCCACCAGCACCCACCAGCCCAAGACCTAGAACTGCTCTTTTACCCCTGTGAACACTGTAAGGCACAGGCAGAGGTCCCCTATGACAGCGAGAGCTATGGCACAAGAATTACACCTTCTTGTGTCTCCTCAAGGTATCCCCATGGAAGGACAAGAACCTTTTGCTTACTTGTCTTTTTTCTTTTGATCGAAATTTGAATTCCTGGAATTTACACTCAGCTGTATCTGCAGCCCTCTCCCATTTTTACTTTGAGACGGGGTTTCTGTAAGTTACTCAGTTGTGCAGGTGGCCCTCAAACTTGGAATCCTCTGCCTCAGACTCCCAGAGTGCTGGGATCATAGGCCCACATCACCACCCTGTTGTAGTGGCCTACTTTTATTGTCGTGGCCACTGTGTCACGGACTGGGAATTTGTGAAAAGTATCTAGAATTAGTTACTAGAATCCAAATAGAAAAACACAAAAACACGAAAAATATGTGCTAATAATTTAATGATTTTATTCACAAAAATAAAATTATTTTGTATTAAATACAACCTGACCAACCACAACAGATAATTCAAAAATTAAAAACAAATATTCATCTTGTTCTTTTACTGTGTGGTCATAAATGTTCACTGCATAGATATACATATGCACTTGTGACTTTTAAACTTGTTCCTTGGTAACTATATAAAAATTTAATAAAAATTTTGATTACTTTTATTAATACATATGTCTAGAGTTTTCGAAACAGACATATGTTTCAGTATTTAAATCCTTAAAGCCGGGCGTGGTAGCTCACACCTGTAATCCCAGCACTCGGGAGGCTGAGGCAGGAGGATTGATGCAAGTTCGAGATCAGCCTGGGCTACAAAAGTGAGCTCAGGACCAGCCTCAACTGCATAGCGAGACCCTGTCTCAAAAAGACAAAAATAAATAAATAAATAAATAAATAAATAAATAAAATAAATAAATCCTTAAAGTTTTTAATTGACCAATGAACTTAACCTCTTACCTTTTGATCGACTTAGTCTACCTAGCTTTAATAATGTGTTAAAACAGGGTAATATATATCTAAAATCTTGGTGTTTTATTTTTAAAATCTTGCTACAGAAAACTTTGTAAAGGTGTCTCAAAAGTATTTCGTCAAGAATAGGAAAGCACTTAAAATTGAAAACTATCTCTGCAGAATCAGGAACTTTATTTTTAACTTTTATGAAAAATAAAGGCCATTGAAATTTTAAAGTTCAGTTTTATACATTATTCTTAAAAGAATTATTTTGTGCAGCTATATGAAATTCAAATGATTCACCCATGAAAGAAATGGGTTCTGCATCCTTGGATTTCCTCTCCATGGTGCCTCCTTCAGAAGCCACTTAGTTTTGAAACATTGCGTCAAAACCACAGCGTTCATCAACAGTTTCCCGTAGGCTGACAGCAGCAAGAGCGCCATTTCTTTGACTTCAACTTTCTACTAAGTTATGAACGTGGCATATCAATGTGTAGAACTTCAATTACTCAATGGCTTGGCGCTCTTCTCTAATCATATCTTCTACTCAAAAATACTGGCTTCCTTCTTGGCCTAGGTTCAGTTAGATCATTCAAGCTGACACTGCTAGGGGACAATCTCTGGCAGTGCTGTCTTCATCCTTACCCTTGTTCTTTACTGTGTAGGAGCTCTGAGTGTCTGTTTGCCTTCCAGACATTCTGGGCAGAAGTCTCCCCAGTGGTACCTGTCATGCCTCAGGCTTCAGTGCTCATGGTTTAATCAGCTTCTGAGTCACTAAATAATCTCCAGTTCAAGGCGTTGGACTTGATGGGCCGCATAGGTGTCTCTGACACTGCTACTGTTATACTAACTCAGCTCACATGTGAACTCCGGCAGTCTGATGCTCCAGCTGAGGGGATTTCTGTGATGCCTGGCATCTTGACGCAAGCTCCACAACCTGCTTGACTATTGCTAATATTTTCTTGACAGACAACAATGCTTAAGTGCAATGTTTAAGCGCCAAACCACATTTGATGTCAGGATACTACTGTGTGGTTTTGTGGAGTTCATGTTGTTGCATTCATCAGTCAACTCAGGGAAAGGAGCTCGCCATGGCAGTTGCCTCACTGAACACAGAAGAGCAGGAGTGTGCAAGGACCAAGTCCACTGTGTGACAGAGTGGGGAACACACCCAGTCCTACCTCAGGGTCCATTGTGGTTTGAGGACTTTGCCAATCTTATGGAAGGAAGACCCTTGAGAATTATAACCTCACCGATCTCTTTCTGAGGAGGAAGCCCATCAACCGAGTGTTTGTTTGGGTTTGGGTAAAACCACATCACTGCTAGAAGGAGTCCTAGGGGCAGCTCTCACAAAGGGACCGTAGAGGGAACCTAAGTCTGTTGACCTCTGAGCAGAAACACCCATCAGTGCATCCCAGAGCCAGTGCAGCTGGGGTGGAAGTGGCCAATCACCCAGATGCTTTCTGAAGAGCAGTAATGATTGCAGGGATGAGAGTCTCTGGCAGGGATCCAGTCCTCGTACTCAGCACATCTCATGAACTGGTCTGATGCAGAGACCTGAAGTGGCCCTGTTTGAAGACACTGGCTGTCTTACACCTGAATGTCGGGAGGCTCTGTCTACCATGGAAAGATGTCAGATAACACCAAGCCCCAAAAGGCAGCACAGGGCAAGTCTGCATCCTGCAGGAACAGGGCTCCACCCCGTGTGGGCCCAGCGGTGGGGCCATGAGGAGACCGCTGGCCCTGGGACCAGCTAGGGTGGAGCTCTGCTTCTTTCCACCTGAGTCATAGACCGTGCTTGCTCCACACTGAATCCGGATGGGGCTCATGCTGTCCTTGGGAAGCCAGCCGGAGGAGGTGCACCCCCTTGGGTGCACCCCCACACAGCCGAAGATGCTGGTGCCGACAGTGCGGAATTGGCAGCGCTGAGACAGAGGTGGACTTGCAAGTCCAGGGTGCGTCTGCTCATTGGCAGGTGCTTAAAGGAAAAGTCAGAGTCATAAAGTAAACTCCAATAAATTCCATGACAGTGAAGAAACTAAATCAAGGTAAGTTGTACATAAACAGATTTACAAGAGGATCAGAATGCAAAATCAAGTACTTTAGTCCAACCTTATGGGCAGGTTCATTAAATGAGTACGCAGGTGCGTATTCAAATGGTGCAGAGGGAAGCCATAACGGTTTGTCTTCTTGAGTATTCTCAAGAGATGAATGTTGGAAGACACTGGCTGTGTTGTCTGCACAAAAATACATTATCTCAGGGTAGCTTTACACAGAACTTCCCCAAGAACAAAGGGCTACGTGTAGCTGGCCAGGGATTCCAGTTCAGTGCAGAGTGTGGGTGTGTGGAAGGAAGCATTTGTGTGCACAGGTGCACAGGGTGACACTGCTAAACGTGTGCTGGCTGAAACTGACACATTCTAGTCTAGTTTTTTTTTTTTTGTATATTTTAACAGAAACAGAAGCAATAATAAAGAATATAAGTAGTAGTTAATGATTATTCACTCGAATGTATCTAGGTGTCATTCTTGCCCTCAAGATATTTACTGAAGACACATGCTCTTAGTGACACAAACTACTTATTTATAAAAATGCATAAAACCCTGTGATGGACACATGACTTCATTTATTACTCTTAGAGAAGTAAATTCATGAGCATTGGAATGAGGAGCGCCGCAGGCCGCACTGGCCCAGCCCCCGGGAGTGCTGAGCCAGGCAACAGGATCAGGCGTGGTGGCGCACACCTATAAGGCCAGCACTGGGGAGGCTGAAAACAGGAGGATCCCTATGAGTCTGAGCTGCCTAGTGAGACTCTGTAACACACGCATAACAAAGAAAGAAAATGGGAGTGAGGAATTAAAACCAGCAATGAGCAAACACTGAAGATCTTGATACAGTGACTAAGCGCATGTGTCTACAGGATGGAGGTGTGTTCAATATTTTATGTTCCTTACCCACAGGAGTTGGGGCTGTCCTAGTGAGAAATGGTGTGGTGTCTACACTTCCTCGCCGGCCCACAACTGAACGCAGCAGCCCCTGTTAGATGGAGAAGCCAGAAATATTAGGTGGGTAGGAAGCAAATCAAAGTGCAGTGGTACTTGTGATTGTTTCTGTGATTCTGATTGCAAACAGAAGTAGACAAGAACCAAAATCAAATTTCCCCTATGGCCAACACTGAAAACAGCCAGTGGATTTAATTCATTCTTGTCCAGTTGACTTTGCTATCAGAATCATGGAAAGACTTAAATAAATGAACTGAGGCACCACTGTAGGACAGCAGGAGAATATGTGACTACTCTGCAGAGGTACTTGTAGTAATGAATCTACAATTCTAAAATATGGCCAAGTACATTAAATATGCAATGCATGAAGAAATAGGAAAAATCAAAGGTAAACAGTAGGTCTTGCCAAATTCATAGATAGTTGCAGTGCAATTTCAACCAAAATTTGAAGAATTGCATCAAAGCAGATAATAAGACTCTAAAAAAATATGGAAGCTCAAAGGGTACTAAACCCTGGGATGAGAAGGCGAAGAGCTAAGCAGGAGAAGAAGGAAGAAGAGGAAGACAGGAGGGGGCGTTTACACGAGAGTGAGAACCCTGTGCAGGACTGTAGCTCCAAGAGAACTAAAGAGTCACTTGACGCTCGTAGGGCAACAGTAGAGTGGGTCGACAGAGGAAGCTGTGAGCAGAACTCAGAAGCCAGTGACAGACCCTGTAAGCAAGTGTGAAATCTGAAACAACAGTGAATATCAGGGATGTGATTTGAAAAATATGGGGATTTAAAACTATGCCATACATTCTTCGATACTTCTCCCTTCAAGAAGTAGGGTCTAGATGCTGCCGTGGGGTGCTCCATGAGTGTAATTTCAACACTATGGGAGGCTGAGGCAAGAAGACCGCAAGTTTGAGGCCAGCCTGGACAGTACAGTGAAATTCTACAGAGATAGATAGGTAGATAGATAGATAGATAGATAGATAGATAGAGAATCTAATTTCTCTTCAGCACCATTAAATGCAAGCTCTATATTATTCCCTCCCCTCTCCCTCTTGCCACGCTATATGGACACCTGAGACACCTTCTGAAGACCCTCTGGAGTAGCACTGAGGCTCCTCATCCGCAGGCACGGATCAAGCTGAAATGCCAGCCACATTTTAGCTGCAGAGAGACACTGATTTGGTGCCAGTGGTGCCACTCTTTGCTCTGATGCTCTGCAGCCTTGAGATAAATGGTAGTTTATTTAAGAGCCCAATTTCTTCAGCAAATATTGTTGCATCAAAAACAATACGACAGGACAATTGTCTTGGTGCGATATTTATATCATGTCAAAAATCAATTTGATCTTGAATAGAGACACATAAACACAGACATTCTGAAAGCATAGCTTAAAATATAAGAAAAGCCTATCATATCCTAGACTTAATGTCAGCAAGAGAGAAAATTGAACAAGTTAAAACAGAATTGATAGAGCAGAATCCACTAAATTTTATGAACATTTAATAAATGACAACATAGTAAGGAGAAAATATGTAAGCAATGAACTAGAAGATGATTTCAGTTCTAGATGAAAACATAAATAACTTTGAAAAACTGAACACTGAACAATTCAATAGAAAAGAATAACGGACAAAATAATGGAATCACTGTTTCAGACAGAAAGAATCTACTTGTCAAGTAAAGGCCTCCAAAGTTCTTGATTTCATTAAGAGCCAAGGAATTGTGAATGAAAACTAAAGCAAGCTAATATCTCTAACCGCAAGTCCAGAAAGGAAGTTTAAGCACCAGCTATTCATAACAGAGGCAGGCACAGCAGGTGATCCCGGGACCTCTGGGAAGGGCAGCAGACACCACTGTTTTGAAAAGCAGTTTCTTACTGGTGCGTGAAGCTGAAGATCAGTACACCTACCTGGTAAATGGCCACGTCACTCTTCCAGTTGAGTGGGCTCAAGCCTTGAAGCCCTCCAAACCTCCTTCTTTGCCCCAAGCCCCCCAGCCAGCCATTTCCCCCGACTCTATTGCCAGTCCTTCCCATTCACACTTTCACCTTCACTGCATGCTTCAGTGAAGTGCCCGCCCGCCCCTTCCTGGTGCTCCTGGCTTTGACCTGCCCTTCATCTACCAAGCTTTGCATGCGCACAAGAGCAGCTACCACGCTACTGCTAAAGTATGGATGAGTCTCATCAGGTGCCTTCGAGAAAATCTCTTCACCCAGAGTAAGTGTCACATGCCACACGTCTCTTTTCGGTCTAGCTGCAGTTTAAGTCTTGGAGCTCAAATCTCCCATGGTCTTCCCCTGCTCATTGACCTATTCCTTGGCTCCTGCCGCGGTGGCCTTCACTCTAGCACCCTTCAGCATGGCGCCCTCTTTGGCCTGTTGTCTTCTTTGCTCCAGTGCCGTCTTCCCTGACGAGCAGTTTCTATCTGTGCCAGTCGTTACAGCTGCCGAAGATACTTGATCCCAGTGGGTTATCAGGAGGAAGGCAGGGTCTGGTGCCAGAAGTGGCCCTGAGGTAGAGACCTCCAAGACTCCCCTGTCCCTGGTCCCTCCTTCTGAAGCTCTGCCCCTGCGCTCTGCTTCCAGGCAGCTAGTATTAGATCAGGAGGTCTACGTCCGTGCTGGGTACATGGCCATCAGGACTGTTCGATTTAAGTCGGGAAGTAGCTGCTCACGATGCATTTCCGTGCTGTGCACAAGCTTGCGGGTCCCGAATTGACTCGGTCCCCTCCACTTGTTGTTCCTCCGCAGTGCAGGCCACAGAGCACACACAGGGTGGCAATTTGGTCGCCACACATCCCGGCAGTGTTGCAGGCAGCTAAATTAGATAGAAATATTATAGAAAGTCAAACAGGGCCAGGCCCTCCAGGACAGTATGGAAGACAACATGGGCAGGCAGCTTTGCAAGAGACAGACACCCTGCTGTGGTCAGGACCTTGAGACCAAAGAGTAAGGAAACGCAGCCACAGACCTTAAGGATGTGTATCAGGGACTGATATTCTAACTAGGTATCAATCACTTTAAAAGAGCCTAGATGAGTCGGGAACCAGCCCCAATAGGAAGAGCCCTTATTCCACATTCATGCCGGCCTGCTCAGTGACTTGTTTCCCAATTTAATTCTGATTTAATCAACTTCACATGAGCAATGGCGCTTGTAATCTCATTGGTTGACCATAGTATTATCCCATCTCATGCCCACCTAAGCGAGTTCAACGGTTTTCACCTTAGGCCTGCCTTATCACATAGTTTTCTCCTATAAAACCCCTGAAAAAGACAATTTCCGGGGTAACCCTCTAGGGTCCCCCTCTTGGACAGAAGCTTTCTTTCTCAATAAATATTCTATTCTAAACCTCCATCTTGTCCCTAAAATTCATTCTTCAGTTTCAGAGAACACAAACTCATCCAAGTATCTTTCAGGTCAGGAGTTCCACGTTTTTTCCCTGTGCCAACATGACCAGCAGCACAATGTGAGCAGTGTCCGCTGTTAAATCTCCAAGAACATTCAGCATGGACTAAGCCATTTCCCGTCTCTGTGATAAAATTCTGGAGCGCAGCAGCTTCAGGGAGGAGAGGTCAATTCTGGCTCAGAGTTTTCAGACCATAGGCAGCTGGCTTCCATAGGGGAGCATGGTTGGAGAAGGCCAGTCACTTCCCAGAAAACAGCATGGGGCAGAGCCTCAGAGGAAGGGACCAAGGGTCAGATGGAGCTCCAAAGGTCACGACCGCAGGTCCACTTCTTGTGCCACACCCTGCCTCTTATACCCCACTGATCGAGAGCTTACTGGTGGCTGAACTCACTGGTGGGGTTCAGCTGCCCGAGTTCAATCTCCTCCTTGGGCATCTCCTCAGGACTAAGCAGCCCATTGCACATAACGTACAGAGCACAAGGCACAATCAGTAGAAGTCGCCTAGAGTGTGCAAAATGAAATGGCGTGGTGCGACGGCCGGCGCGCCAGCCCCACGGGCCTACACTGACCAATGCTGCCTTATATTAACATCTACCTTCCCCCACAGTAAAACACCATGAAAAGGGACTTTCATGTTTTCTTCTAAATTCAGTGCTTAAGCAATGCTTGACAAGTAAGTAATTCTCAAAAGAAAATAGTTGAATTAAAATTGAACAGATGGCTCACGGCCTATTAGCTTGACATCCTAAGGAAATCTTTGCATGGCTGTATTAGGAAATAGATACAAAGAACTTAAATGGACAGTTTCTGTGATAGTGAAAAACACTAAAAACGATAAAATTATAAAAGAACTGAAAGGGAAACATGGAAATCGAGTTCTTGCAGATGGGAACCGGACCAAGAGATGAGAGAGGGACAGATGAGAGGGAGAGGATGAACAGGACCAGGCAGTGCCGTGGCACCGCCTCCTGTGGTACTGAAAGCTCCCTATGGTAAACGCAATCGGTACGCACTGCAGTATGAGCTGATACAAACATGCTGCTTTCACGGTGGATACATGCATGCTGCTATTCCCTAATAATGCAATGCATAAAACAATGGAAGGGTTAAGCTGGGCTCTGGTGTATCCAACATGGACAGGGAGAAACGTAAACTGAAAAGGCATGTATAAATTAAACTACCATTTCCTTAACTTTTAAAAATGATAAAATGAAACAGTACAACTCTGAAGGTAAAAGGAGGTGTAGGAATACTACCTGTGCCCACAGCGCATCCCGACATGAGCAGACATTCCACCATGGTAGTGTGGCTTTGGTGGTGGATCAATGCGTAGCTTTGGGAAGCGCTGTTAGTCATGCCAAGGATCTCTCTGCAGAGCTAAAGAAAGGCTGCGTATATACTTCTGACACCAGTTATGTATCCTTGGGACATTGTAGTGATATGATTATTTATATATGTGGATTCTTCAACACACACACACACACACCTACACACATGTATGAGTACACGCAAACACATTTCGAATAACTTCTAATAGAAATACAATACTTTCCAAGTGCAAACCTTAAAGATGTAATGTACTTAGAGAGCACATCAAAATACAAAGCCATATGTAGGCAAAAAGGTTGTGTAACCCAGTTTAAAGGTCCTGCTAGCCAGGTTTCTGCAGCGAAATAAGGCTCGAGCAAGGCATTTGGAATGAGATCTGCCATGACGCCCTGATGGAGACCACATCGCGGTGGCACTGCGTGGGCTTTGGGGTTGAGAGTCTGTCTTCTGTATTAACTCACGGACCTGTCCCAGGCCCAAGTGGCTTGCCTGACAGTCCAGGGGCTGGCAGGCAGAAGCAGAACTCTCCTTGCCAACAGTCAGGGTAGAAACCTGTAGTGGACTGCGACGTCTCTGCCGGCAAGATGACACTGCAGCCGAGGGCCCTACATCGCACTCGGAGCTCCAAGGGGACAGCCGCTGTCCCTGGAGGCAAGACAGCTCTCACTGAGCAAAGTCTTACTGCTCCGAGTGTCTTTGAGGCACTTCTCTCAGGCCTTGCTCGCTGTCACTCGACACCTTTCACCTCAGCTATTCCCTGCCCTTCCTGCCTACACACTGGGGAGATAAGCAATAAATCTTGGCCAGGTCGAAGAAGCTTCAACCTCAGCCACAGGAGCCTCGATCTTCCTGGACCTCTGTCTACCGCATTACTTAGTTATTTTCCTTTAACCTTCACCACACATTTGCCCAGAAAATTACCAAACTAGCCCCACCCCAATAATGCTCGTATCAGGAGGTGGAACAGGTGGGAACACTTCTGAGCTCAATGCTCTCTCCCACAGATGTTACCCTTGAGCTGCCTACTTGTGGGTGAGGTGCCAGTCAAGCAGGTAATTCTGACTTCCTTCTGTCTTGCACTGGCCATCGCTGCCAAGCCGTATATGGCCCTGGGCATTGCATAAGTTGAGTCAGGATCTTATCAGCCTACATCAAGGTGTGCGGAAGCCACCTTTGCATAAGGACAAAGGGGATCCAAGAATTCAGTGCGTTATTTCAGTGTCACCAAATTGATAAGTGGAGGCGCTAAAATCAAGAGCTTTATCCCTTGACCAAGCTGACATTTGCTCTGCTTTGGCTGGCAGAACATTCCAGAAACATGCGCGAGGGCTGAAGACAACTTTGGTGTGTTTGCTGTGATTGTGACGGATTTTTTTCCTGTTGCTTCTTCCTTCCAAGTGATCTTGTGCTGCAGGTGAGACTTGGACTCAACACACCCAATTTTAACATTGGATTGCTTTGAATACATGACCATTCGCATAAAAATAATAGTTTTTGACATTGGGTCGGTTTCTCTGCTTAACACTGGCTTAACTCACAATGGATTTATAAAATATGGGTAAGCTCAGTAGCATCAAACATTCAGTGTATCATTGCCCTGTTCAGACCAAGCGCCCAGCCAGTACCATCTTCTGTGAAGGCAGCTAAGTCTCCCACTGCATGATCCCCACTGTCTGTCTGCACAGGGCAGGGCTGGCCCCTGCTATAAGCAGACCAGACAGGAGACAGAGCTCCTCACGCTGGAGAGCTCGTGCTGGAGTGGGGTGAGTGACACACGGGTGGCGAAACCAATCCAGCCCATGAGGTCCCATAGCCAGTCGTGCCGCGCCCAGCACACAGTACGGGATGGCTGATGAAGGCAAGTGCAGGATCCGGTAGGCGCCCCCTGAGACCCAAGGGTGTATCACCTGACCCGGGACCTGGTGGGCATCACGGAGACAAGGACTGAGAGGGCACTCCGCTTCTTTAGAGTGCAGTGAGCTCCCACGCAAACCAGAGAAGGCACAGGAAACCTCCTCACACCCTTGTGGGCCTGCGGATGCGCCATTGCCCCTGTTTCTAACTTGGCGGTTCATCGGCTATGATCAGGGAGTATGGATCAACACACCACCGTCCTGAGCCCACAGCTTATGTCAGAGCTCACTCTCGGGGAGCAGTTCAAGCTTAGGATTTGAATAAAACACAACAGCACATAATAACAGGACATGACATCAGTACATTTCACTCAGAGCCACTTTTCTGTCCTAAGGACTCTGAGCTCAGCTGTACACATTCCCCATCCCTGGAAACCACTGGTTTCTTGACTTTCTTTGCAATGTGCTTCTCCAGGATGCCATGAGAGTTGAAGCCACGCACAGCAGATCGGCTTCATCCGCGTAGCGTATGCACATTGATACGCCACTCCCTTGCAATGCTGGAATGCAAATACTAAAATTTGAACTTTGGTATTTATTAGTGCACATTCATTTTATAAAATGTTTAGTTTCAATTTTTTTTTTTTTTTGTCTTTTTGAGACAGGGTCTCGCTATGCAGTTGAGGCTGGCCTTGAGCTCACTTTTGTAGCCCAGGCTGGTCTCGAACTCGCACCAATCCTCCTGCCTCAGCCTCCCGAGTGCTGGGATTACAGGCGTGAGCCACCACACCCGGCTAAAATGTTTAGTTTCAATGTAGTATTTTTGCACAAGCAGAAGACCATTTCGACCGTACCCAGAGCCCATGGCTCCTCTGCACTCTGCCCGTGCACCAATGCCTCACTCCCTCCCTCTTGTCTAAGTGTGATGCTTGTCTTTCTTGGTCGAGCTTACTGCACTTGGCACGGCAGTCTTCATTTCCATCTGTTTTCTTGCAAATGATATAGCTTTGTTCTCTGGCCGATCATATTTTATTTATTCATCCACTGAGGGGCACCGCATGCTTCTCTGTTGTGGCTGCTGTGAACTGAGTCACAAGAAGCATTGGTTGTGGTGTCTTAGCTGCACACTTCTTTTTAGGGTGGAGGGACCAGGGTTTGAACTCAGGACCTTGCATTTGCCAGCATTTGCACATTGGTTTTAATTCCTTCAGATTTGCACCAGAGAATGGCAAAAGGAAGTCTCATAGTGGTGGCCCACCTGGCAGGAAAGGTGGGGTGGGGTCCTGTTCAGAGTTCCCTTCCCTTCCCTTCAAAACTTCCCTACCCTCTCCTCTTCCGTCTCCTTCTCATCTCCCTTCTCTTCCCCCCTCTTCCCCTCCCCTCCCCTCCCCTCCCCTCCCCTTCCCTTCCTTGTCCTTCTTCTCCTCTTCTTTCCTCTCCCCACCTTTTACTTCTCATTTCTTTTCTTTTCCCATTTTCTGTCTTCTTGTTCAGGTTTCTTGAGACAGGGTCCTGCTTCTCTGATGGCACAAGGCCATTTTATTTTCCCATCTACCAAAGGATTATGACAATATAGCAAAATGCAAAGCCATGATGATGACGATGACGATGACGATGACGATGATGATGATGATTTGTTGGAACTGGGGATTGAACTCAGGCCCTTGTGCTTGAGACACAAATACTTACTCTACTCAGCTATCTTCCCAGCCCCTTGGATTTCTTCTTTTTTTTAGCTTTTAAAATGGCATGTATTTTTTTGATTAAAAAGTATACATTTCTATTGAAGGCAAACACTAAAACAAAACCTTTCATGTTTTAACTAATTTCTTATTTATTTCTAATTTTTTCTTTTCATTCTAAGTTACTAGAAAGGAAAGATTTTAATCCTGGTATTCCTGCAGACAAGAGTGTGGGGGAAGATTTCCTTCACAGAGCACAAGCTCTGTGTATAGATTTGGTGACACAGAGCCCATATTTGAGAGCTCAGAAGTGTTTTCATGCAGTTGTCCACTAAACACCAAGGGTTGCTTCTCCCGTGCCAGAAACAGGACAGTTCTGAGAGAGGGAAGACAAACGTGCAGGGGCATTTTCCTGTTTCTCAGCCTTAGCATGGCTCTGCTTTTCGCTGCTGTTTCTGTTGTGCTGAGAATATTGCCAAGAATTCTAATATCAAATACACTCCGAAGAAGAAAGAGCCCTGGAATGAGGATGAGCATTGGAAGAAGAGTGCTGGAAAATGATTGCTGAAAACGGAAGGATGCCGGGTCCTGATCTCATCAGGGATTTGCAGTCTTGGGAGCATTTCTGTGCAATTAGGAGCAGTTGTTGTAGCCAGCCATCTGGGTGCGTGCCTGACAGCTGCGATGGGAAGGCATGCTGTCAGGCTCGCTGGCAGCTGGAGCCCGCGAGGCAGGCGGCTGGAAAGGACGAGTGCAGAGAGGACCCCTTGAGCCACCCCAGGGGGCGAGAAAGAGGGAGCAGGACTTGGCAGGTGCGGATGGGGTGGAGCGTGCTGCCGGGCAAGGTTGCCTCCTGGATCTGGTCATGTCCAAGTTCACTGCAAGGTCAGGGTTGGCAGAGGAGCGTCACTGCCTTGGGTAACTTCAGTGTCGTATGCGAAAAGACACAGTGAACAGGTAGGACACGGGGAGGCGGGGAGGGGAAAGCCTGGCTTTCACCGGCTGGGATAGGCACAGCAGGGGAAGGACACCAGGCTCTCACAGTACCAGACTTTCTAGGAGGTGACAATCATGATGGAGACGTCGCTGACATCGTGCAGCATGGATCAGACCAAGGGAGCCAGGCAGCCTCCTAACGCTGGGCTGCTGTCCCTGCTCACCCCGGCGCAGGAAACGGGTCTGACCTGGAAAGAAGGGGAAGACGGTGTTTCTGCTCATCCTCCTCCATGTTAAGACTCTGTAGACCGGTAGCTGCTGAATTAAAGAATTTCCCTCAAATAGGGTGTGCTAAGAATGTTTTGCTCCTCAAGATTGTATGGGATGGCACATTAGAAAGTAAGACTAAACTTTAGAAAAATGGCTATCTGAACAGAGTTGGCAGTGTTTTACCAGTGTTGTGCTGGTCTTCATTCACTGTGGCAAGAGATTCCCTTAGTACGTAGCATAGATTCGTTCTTTTTCTAGGCATCAGGAATAGAGAAGAAAAATAGCAAAGCCCTGGCTGCAGCAGATAACATCTGGTGTGGGAAATGGCCCAACTGACCACTGGAGCTCGTAGAGTGGCCAAGCAGCCTCCTGTCCCGCTGGACACCACATCCCAAGGAATAGGCGATGCTTGTCACAGGCCAACTGCAGAGTGTAAATAAGGGACTAGTGGGGTGAGCGTAGCGCAGAGGCGCTGCAGGATAGCTTACAAAGATAGGACCTGACAGGCTCCTGAGAGAGAACGAGAGGTGATGGAGCCACGTAGCCTAATGTAGGACGAGGGGGCTCGGTCAGAGCGAGACCAACATGAGTTCATGAAAAGACGCCTGCAGAGAGCAGACGTGTGCAGGAAGTTAGAGCAGCACATTGGGAATAAGACAGTGAGAGGGTTAGTGCCCTTCCTCAGTGTAGAGGCACAAACGCCCACATCCACAGCCTATAGGAAGAGGAGTTTATCTTAGCTCACAGTCTCAGGGTCCTGTCTATCGGCTCCAACAAGGGCAAAAGTTTCTCACAGAGGAAAAGCTGCTCACATCATGGGGGCCCGGAAGCAGGGACAGGGTGAGAAGGGAGGAGCTGGTGTGAGAGGTGCACCCTTCAGATCACATCTGCAGTGGCCACCCTGGCCCACCCACCACGGCACAGCCAGCCACCTCCCAAAGCCACACCTTTGAACCCCTGCAACTTCTGGGAGACGTAATAGATTTCAACCCTTATAGTAAAATACAGAGTTATCAGCAATTGGCAGTGAGGATAGTGCATGTCTTCTCAGCTGGGAAGCTCTTGACTATGAAAGATTTCTACTGTTGTCAGTGTGGCTGGCTTATGACTGGACATCCGTCTAACTGTGTGCTTCACGTGTACTAGAATAAGTGCTTACATCCTAGGTGAGGACAGGGGTCTGCAGAGAGGCACTCTGTGAGTTACAGACAATGCATGCCTATTCCAAATCTTTTGGAAAATTGGAATTGAGCATTTACTCTTCTTCAGAAGGACTGAATGGCCAGGTGACTTTGCCAAAAGAGCCAATACTCAACTGAATGTGAATGTATAGAAAAGTCACTGAAAACTTCAGCTGAGAGGAGAGACTTTTGTTGCAGAGGAGCAGGAGAAATTGTCGGGACAAAGTGGGGATCGGCAGGAGAGTGGAGCTGAGAGTCACACTGCTCTCAAGAACATCTGGATTTCAGTTGAAGCTGAGCTCATTGGGTCCAGAGTCAGTGCTGCTGGCCAGACTTCAGGCTCCAACAGGAGCTCAGATGGAGCTCTCATCAAAGAGATGTGCAGGCTGACATGGGCAGGGCTGGTGGAGGCCAGCAGACACAGCTAAGTGGGCTCCATCAGGCGCCATTGCTGCTGCTAGGGTAGGAGAAAGGGCTCTTGTATCCTGCTTCTCTGAGGTAGAGAAGCAGTCAGAGTGGCCACACCGGAAGTGTTAGAGGGGCAGAGCTGTGGCTCTGCTGAGGAGGAGCTCGGCTCAGTGGCACATGGGGCCGCGGTCAGGAGGCCACCTCAACTCTGTGTGCAGCTCCTACACCCCCTGTCTTTGCACAGCAGCAGAATGCAGTTCCCATGAGCGTATGAGTCGTCGCTCTCTTCTCCAGTCTTGCATGGTCCCTCACACCACCAGATACCAACTCGAATCGCACAGCTCCTGGCTTCTCACTGCAGCCCTGTGGTGGCCTTGAGCAGGTGAGGTGATGGCACTGAGTTGACTGAAGGCATTCCGCACAAGCTGCTGTTAGCATCACATCCCTCATGAGGAATTAGAGAGGCCAATGTGACAGGCTGCACCAGCATTACAGGTTGATTTTGCTATTGTTGACAGAACGATTGCCTAGATTTAGGGTATACAGCTTGACGTTTCAATATAAATGTGCATTATGGAATGATGACTGTACTCCACATAATTAAGATGCCTCTCATGGCTACAGTTACCAATTGGGAGGATGTGTAGGGGACGCAGAGTCAAGATTCATCTTCTTAGCAAATATCAACTATGCAACACTGCTATCTATCATTCCTACAGCACACATTATATCTCTAGAAATTACTCATCTTACATAGCTCAGCTTTTAGGCTGCTTAACAAATGTCTCTTTCATTTTGATCCCAGCTTTCACACAATGTTTGATCGCTTTCTAGTCTACATACAGACGAGAACTGTGTATGGTATTCTTTGCGTCTTGCTTATTTCAAACAGCACAATGTCGTCCATCGCCCTTCAACTGAAATAGCAGAATTTCCATTTTTCAGAATACATAGTACACAGGTGCGCATGTGAGCGCGCGCGCGCGCGCGCGCGCACACACACACACACACACACACACACACACAAGCAATTACTGGTTGAGGAGAATCTAAGTTGTTTCTTATCTTACCTGCTTGAATAATGATATAGTGAACATGGGAATATAGATTTCTTGTCACATCTGTTTTCCAATTCTTTTGCTCTATAACCAGGAGTGGGGTAAATGGATGAAACAGCAGTTCTAATTTTTGCTCTTCCAGGCAACTCCATACACTTTCACAGAAAGGCTGTGCCAGTTAGCCTCCCGCAAATGATGAGTATCAGTTCACTTTTCTCCCTAGCTTGGCCAGCATTTGTTATAGTTTGTTTTATTACCGTTAATAAGAAATAGCAATGAGACAGTTCCAAAACACGTTAGCAAGACAGCCACAATAATTAATACAATGCATATTGTTGTATTCATAGTAGTTGTTCAGAGTAAAAAAATGCAGACATGATATCTTTTCTAAGCACTATTGGTACAAATATTTCATCTCATTGAATTAAGAGAAAATAGTTGTAGATATAGTCTAATAGTGCATAATAATAGTGGGTTATTAGCAGAACTGGCAATGTCAGAAGCTATTGACTTGAGCATTTTACAGCTCAGTATATTAATGTGGCTTTACTTTTTATACCTCATGTTTAAACTTTTCTACTGGATGGTTAAGGCCAAGTTAAAGTGAGACCTATATAACAAAACATATAACTTTAGTATCTGACAAGGTCAGTCAAATCACCTCAGGATTTATCTTGAAACCATGCACGGTGTTTTGCAGAACTTTTGTCAGTGTTAGCTGTCTACATGAGTCTTGGCCATTGCTTCAGCAGTTTGCTGTCTGCGAAAGCCTAAAAGAATGTTTTCTTTCTAAGAGACTCTCCTTAGGCACACTATACATCACTGATCCCTTTCCTCTGTGGCCTCATAATCTCCTTGAACAGAAAACTTGGGACACCACTGCATTATAGGATGTTACATTACAGGTTTTCTTATTTCCTGAGTCATCATTGACCTAGAGAGGCTGGGGCCAAAATATTGGCTATCCTTATAGCCCTTCTTTTTCTCTGTTTTTTTGTCTACCTACTTAAGTTGTTATCCTTCTTGAAGAGAAACTTAGTGATAGTACTATTCTATAACATAGGTACTTGAGCTTAACATCACTGTCTTTCTGAATATCAAATATCTTAGACTTAATGTGGAACCAGTACTTTCCATCAAGCATTGATATTCTAATAAATCCCTATGGAGTGTGCTCAAAAACGTTACACATCTTTACACAGATATTTAGAAATCAAACCATGCACAAAATTGTAGTAGGTCAGTTCTATGGCACTTTTTCTTTGTCTCCTATCCTCTTTTCCTACCCCCCTTTTTAAAGGAAACATTTAATTGACAGGGAGAGTAGAGCACTAATTAAAATGACATTAGAAGAAGCACACATCTAAAAGACCAGAATGACAGGCATTCCAAGCATGACTTTAGTATTACCCATTGCTATCCTTAGTGTCAAAAACCTGTTGGAGATTCTAAGAAACATTGTCTAATTCATCCTGTGTATATAAGTGCATGGTTTTGCCCCTGCCATGTTTCCTAACATTTCTACTTGCTGACTCACCCTTTTTTGATCCATGAAATGCAAATTAAAACATTTAGATATCATCTCACCCCAGAAAGAATGGCCACCATAAAGAAATCAATCAACAACAAATGTTGGAGAGGCTGTGGGGAAAAGGGAACCCTTCTACACTGCTGGTGGGAGTTCTGACTAGTGCAACCATCATGGAAAGCAGTGTGGAGACTCCTTAAAAAACTAGAACGGGAAATCCCATTCAATCTAGCCATGCCCTATTGGGAATTTTCCCAGAAGAACTGAAAAACATCACACAGCACTGATATTTGTGCACCTCTGTTTATTGCAGCACAATTGGTGATAGCCAAATCTTGGAAACAACCAAAATGTCCATCATGTGAAGAATGGCCGGAAAAGATGTGGTGTTTTTGTACAATGGAATATTACTCAGCTATAAAGTGTGATAAACTAGAAGACTTCATATATAAGTGGATGTATCTTGAACATATACTCATAAGTGCAATATGCCAGACCTACTTGTGTAAATATCATATAGTCTCCTTAGTGTAAGAACTCAAACGAAAAAATAAATTGGAAAAGCATAACCCAGCTAAATGGAAGTCAAGAACTTAATGATTAGTTTGTCGTTTTGATAAGCCATGCTTCCGGCTCTAAAGATGTTAAGCATTGTCATATACATCTTGTGGCTATTTGTGTGTCCTTTTGGGGAATGTCTTTTTACTTTCTTTGTCTATTGTTTAAAGTATTTCTTGTTTTTTATACAGATGTCAAAACTCATCTAAACAAGGGAGTAGCTCTTAATTGAATATATGGCTTACCAATTTTTCCTGTTTGTTACCTCTCGATTTATTCCTTCCTTGCTTTGACCAACAAAGGTGCTTAGTTCTGAATTTGCCTCATATGTATTTGTGTGACATTTGTTCACGTTTTCTTCTAGCAATTTCATGGATTAACATTGTCTCTTTAAGTTGAGTTACTACTTTGAGCTGATTTTTTCCTATAGTGTGACATTTGTGGTCCAGATCTTTTTGTTGAGGTGATATCATTTTTACCACAGCACTTAATGAAGAGGTTACCCTTTCTTTCATTTTGTCATTTTTTGTACCCATGTTGATCATGTGTTAATTTCTTTATTCTGGGCTATTGGCTTAACAGCGTCTTTTCTAGTCTCATTCAGAATTATCTATTGTCTACTGTTTGAGTTTAGTATTATAATCTAATGTTAGGTAGTTTGATGCTTCTACATTTGTTGTTCTTGCTCAGAACTTTTTTTGGATGTTGGAGAACTTTTCTGCATCCATACGAAGAACATGGTTGCTTCTTGTACTTCAGCAAGAATGCAGTTAAAATTTTTACAGAAATTGCTTTAAATAGACAGATCACTTGTTAGTACAGGCATCGCAACAGCATTAGTTTTTCCCACTCAATAAATCTCAGCTGTATCTCCACTGTTTTGTATCTTCTTTAGTTTCCTTTAGTAATGGCTGATCATTTTTGGTATGTATGCCTTTGATCTCTTTAGTTAATTTTGTGAATTCCGAAGTGTTTCACTCACTTATTTTTTGTTGTTAATTTAAATGAGATTGCAATTTAACTTTCTTTCAGATGGTTTTTTGCTATAGAAATGATGCTGATTTTTTTACTTTGGTTTTCTATTCTGCTACTTCAATGAACTAGTTTTAACAGTTTTTTCACAGTCGTTAGAGTTTTGTACTTATACGATCATCCTACCTGCAAATAATAATATTTTTCTTTCAAATTCCAATGTCTTTTATTTCCTTTTCTTGCCTGATCTGCCTAGCAATCCCTACAATATGTCAAACAGCAACGGTGATAAAAGGAGCCCTTGTTTTATTTAAGATCTTAAAAGAAACGCTGTCGTTTCTCCCCGTAGATTGATTTCCAGTTTGGATTTTTTTCCTAAATGGCTCTTTTACTGAGATCATTTCTACTCATACCTATTTTGTTGACAATTTTACCTTGAGAAAGCGATGAATTTGTAAAGCCATTTTCTGCCTGTCTTAAAATGATTACGCCACACCATTTTTATCTTTCATTCTGTTCCTGTGGTCTATTGCATTGACTGTGTCACATGTTACTAAGTTTGTGAAAGTATAAATAAAACAGTGATTTGTTGTGAAAAATATATGTATGCATATACAAGATAGTCAGGATAGATATACAGCTACTTTCTCTTAGCTCATTGAGAAGAAAGATTTGTACTAAAATTGTTTAGATAAGATATCATGTCTGCATCTTGTCCTCTGTATAAGTACTAGGAAGACAATAATATGCAATGTTTTAATTATTGTAACTGTCTTACTAACCTGTTTTGAAGCTGTTTCATTGCTATTTTATCCTTTTTCTCATTAAATTAAAAAATTAAAAATTAAGAAAAAAAGATTTTCTCGATGTTGATTGTTCTTCCACCCGAAGGACTGATCCTACCTGACCATTTCTGTACAGAGCTCAACTTTACTGAGGGTTTTCGCCTGGGTATCGGGGAACCGCCTACTCATTTTCTTTTTATACTTTTATTTGTGCACATGCTTTCACGGTCAGGGTGATGCTGTTCTGCTAAAAAGAGTGTAGGCATGTTTCTTCCTTGTCTCAAGTTTGGGTAAATTTAAGAAGTGTTAATGTTACTTTTTTGAATGTTTGGTAGGATCCACTGTGAAACCATCTGGTCTGGAGTGTTTCTGCATAGGAAAATGTTTTATATGTTTAATTGTTAAAGAGAAGAAAATTTAGAATTAAAACAGAAAAAATTACAGGTGATGCAGATTTTCCCTTTACAAAGTAATATGAATTTTGCAGCCTTTGCTGTAACACACAGTGTTGTCCGCCCACCAGTGATTCACATTACCAGGTACACGTGTGCAAAATTGGAAAAGAAGAAAAGAAAGAAATGTAGAAGAAATTAAGAAGAGAACAAGTACCCTGGTTGTGTCTCTTCACCTTTCCTATTACTTCCTGATACACCCTGCTAAGCTGCAGGCTTCCAGAGGCATGGCCTTTCTTCTAGTACATCCAACTCCTCACTGCAATTGTCTGCAGTCTCTGGACTCTCTCCTGATTTTCCACCATCCAGGGGCTCCTCTTTCATCTTTAATTTTACTTCCCTTAGTTCTGTTTCTCTCTTTTCTCAGAAGTCTGCCTTAGGATTTATCAATTTTGTCACATTTTTCAAATATCTAATCTTGGCTTGCATATTTTTCTTGTTTTTATGTATTCCGAATTTTATTTACTTGTGCTGTAATCCATGTTTAGTTTTATCTCCATTATCTTGGAATTTAATTTTTCTTGCTTTGTCTCACATGCTTACTAGAAAATGGCATTACTTAGTTAAAATAGTTCTTCCATGCAAGGTAGTTATTTAATGATGCAGATTTTCCTCTTACTACTGCTCTTGGTACAACCCATAAGTTTCAGTGAGTTGCATTTTCTGGATAACTTTTCTTTAGATATTTTTATGTTCCCTTCTAATTTCCTCTTTTACTAATGAATGCCTTTATAAGTGTTGTTTAATTTCCTCCTGTATATGCATTTTTTCTGTTTTTCCCTGCTATTAATTTCTGATTTCCAGGGACTGCATAGATAGCTCAGTGGTCTAAGCACCTGCCTGGCAAGCACAAGGTTCCAAGTTCGATCCTGAGTACTGCATGCTCTGGTGAACTCAGCACCTCAAGTATGCCATGCCTGCCCTGAAACTGGACATGGTTGGGTACCCCTATAACCGAGCACTGGGGATGTTGATATAGGAAGGTCACTACCAGTCTGAACTGTGTAGTGAGATCTTGTATCTAATAAATTGATTGATTGATTGATTAAACTTAATTTCTTGTTCCCCTCTATGGAATTCTGTGAAGGCTTTGTATGGCTTCATTCCATTTGAGCCTTTTATGTGCTCATTTTGCAGCCTAGCACGTTGCCTGGTGAATGTTCCCCCTGCCTGTGACACATACACTGCTGTTTGTGGAAAGTTCCCTGTGTTTTGCTTAGGCGCACCTGGGCTGTAACAATTTTTAGGTCGGCTGTTCCCTAACTGATCTGCTACCCCAATGCTTTATTCTTTTCTTTTTCATCATTTAAAGTGAGGTAATGGCTTACTACTACCGCTGTATTCTTTCCTTTTCTTTTTTTGCATTTTTTAAAGAAGGGTCTACAGGATGTTCAGGGTCTCACTACTAGGCCAAATTCATAGTGACCCGCGTGTCTATGGCCTCCCGAGAGCTGGGATCACAAGTGCGTGCCAACACACCCAGATTTATCACCGTATTGTTGTCAAGTTTTTCCCTTTGGATTTGTCGGTATTTGTCATATATATATATATATATATATATATATATATATATATATATATATATATGGATGGCCTCGCATTGGGTGCATGTACTGTACCCTCGCCCTAATATTTTTTATCTTTATATAAGGACATACTTCACACAGAGGATGCTTTTTGACTTAAAGTCTGTTTCTTTTCTAATATAAGTTTAATACAAGTTTGTCCTCTTTTAGAATGAAATAAATTTTTCTGTTGCTCTGCTTCCTGATATCTAATTATCAGTCTCTCATAGGCCATGTGATGATAGCATTTTTCTGCTTCCACTCAGCCTTCCTGTGTCATTTGTTTGGGCGGCTTAATCCATTCTTATCTAAAATGAATAAGGCTTTATAATTGGTATTTCTTAAATTTTTCCCCCTGGATAATATAAAAGCTCTCTTTTTTCTTCTGCCTTTGTTGTCTTCAGTTGTAGTTTGATGATATTTTTTAATGATGCGCTTTGATTCCCTCTTTTTTATCTTTGGCATCTTTGTAGTCAATGTTTTGCTGAGCGGTTATGAGGAAGATTGCATATAACATCTCACAGTTGTCTTTTGTAAGCTGAAAGCAGCTCAGCTTTGCATGCAAATGTATATTTCACCCGTCCCTTTACTGTATAATTTTAATGGCACAATTGCTAGCTTCTGTGTATTGTATATTCATCTAAAATTATTTTGTTTACTTTTTTTTTTAACAAGGTCTCACTATGCAGTTTGGACTGATAGCGATCCTCCTGTTTTCAGCCTCCCAAGTGCTGGGATTACAGGCTGATTCCACCTCGCCTAGTCTCAGTCATCATCTCAGCACACCCCAGGGACAAAGCCAGCATGGCATGCTGGGAACTGAACCCTTGCCACTGTGCTCTGCCTAAGCAGGCACTTTAGTGTGCTGAACTATCTGGCTGGCCCTTATTTAAAAAATATGCTAAACGTATAATGGTTTTACATAGCAACATTGACATTATGGTACATAAATTTAAATATGTATATATATGCAAATGTGCACGAATATGCACATATATGCAAAATACGTGCCACAGGTTGGGCATATACCTGTAGTTCTACCACTTGGAAGGCTGAAGCAAGAAGTCCATTGTCAGTCTGAGGCCCACCTGGGCTACAAAGTTGAAGCACAACCTAAACTACACAGTGAAACTCCATCTTGAAAAAGTATACATATATGGATTCATGTGGAACTTATTTCTGAAGCACATATTTGCTAAGTGGCACGTTCTTGGCTGGACCAGTTTTCTTTTATTAATTTGGACATGTTTGTCCACTTTTCTAAGATGTGAGGCTTCTACTGAGAAGTCTATTGGTCATTGTCTTAGCTACTTGTTACTCGTTGCTGGGACAAATATCCAACACCCAAAAAGAAGGAAGCAAAGGTTTATTTAGCTCACGATTACTGGAGATTTCAGTCCACATGCGGCTGGCCCAAGGCTGAGTGGAACAGGGCAGAGAGCATCCAGTTCATGGCGGCGGAATAGCAACAAAATGGTGGCAGAGGCAGCCAATCAACAAGGGCAGCAGAGCAACAGCCCTAGTCTGTCTCTCTGTCACTCTATATTACATTCAGGCTGTCTGCCTCAGCTTATCTGCCTTAGGCTACACCCATAATCCCAGAAGCACTTAAAACACATAATCCCGGGGATCATGGACCAAGTCTCAAACTCTAGATCAGTACTAAAACACAATCCCAGGGACTGATGAGTCAAGTCTCAATCTATAGAAGTCCCTGCCCGATGACTGCATGAGCTTTGGGGGGACCACTAGACGTAAACCGTAACAGTCATCTTGTGAAACTTTCCTGGTACCGGATGAGCGGTGCTGCTGTTCCTCCCGAATTCTACTCGTCTTTGCTTCCCATCCCTGTGGTAGGTCTCACTGTTGCCTTCTCTGTGCTCACACTGCTGCTGTCTTCCAGCCTCTTCTCGCCTGGCTGCTGATTTTCCACTCCAGACTGGACAGAGTTTCTGTTGTGGTTTCCTTCACCTTTGTGTCGCCTTTTCTGCTGTTTTCTTTTGGACTCTAATAATGTGTTTATTAGCTCACTTTTTGAAGGCCCCGGTGTCCTTTCATTTTTTTATGATATTCCTTGTTTTCCACTGATTAGATAATTTCAAAATAACCGTTGGAGCTTTCCAACCCTTCTTGACACTCTCTACTGATTTCTCTTAGCCAAATCATTGGATTCTTTCACTCAGCATTTGTTTGATTCTTCTTCATAGTTTTTTTTTTTTTTCTCCTTCCTGAGGTTATTTTAATATTATATTATTTTCCTAATTTTATTGTTCACTTCAATTTTTTTTAATAGCTTGTGGAGCTTCTTCAGAAGGATTGGTTGTCTTGTCAGACAACTCCTGAGTCTTGTTTCTTTGGGTTCAGCTCCTAGAGTAAGTGCTCCTCGAATTTTTAGACCTCAGCTCTGGAGGGAAGACTTTGTTGGCGCATGGAAATGCACCCAGGGGTAGCATGTGGAAAAACTTTCCAGAAATTGCTGCGGCACTGCATCTATCTGATGACTGCTTGGGCGCTTGGAGCCTCTGGGAACATGGTGGCTTAACAGCTTAGGTAGCTGGGCTGCCATCTTTGTAACCCCTAAGAGGTGACAGCTAGAGTTTTTGGAGTCCTCAGTGAATGTGCTGGCTCCAACAGCATGTAGTTCAGAACACTGGAGGCCAGGGTTAGCATCGGAATCTCCAGAGAATGGGGTCAGATGCATGCTGGGTTCTCAACTGAAGCCCCGGAGGTGGCTCTGACGAAGGATGCCAGGGCAGCCAGCTGGAGGCTGCCAATCTGGAAGCTACAAGGCCCTTTTTAGGGAAGACTGCAGAGGGCCAGGAATGGGCACAAAGGCTATGGAAGTCCTTACTTACCGTGAGGGACGCTGAGGTCCACGCAAGACCAGAGTGCTTAGCTGGCTCAACAGCTCTCTTCCCACTGAGATAAAATACGCAATGTTCACAACTTAAATAAAAAGCATGTGTTTATTCTGGTTCCTGAGCTTTAGAGCTTCGGTCCATCGTAAGCCAGATTTCAGGCAGGGAGGGCACAGTGGCAGGGCCAGGTGAGGGGGTGCTCACGTAAGGGCAGCCAGGAAGGAGAGAAAGAGGAGGAGCTGAGGAGGGCCACTGTGCACCCCTCCAGGTCAGCTTAGCGTCCCTGTCCAGTTCAGCCTCCCTCTCTTCTCTGCCCTCCCTCTTAGGCAGCTTCTTTATTTTCTTCAGTTTCTACATTAGGCAATAATGGATCAATCTTCAGTAGTAAAACCTCCACTGGTTGAACTGTGAAGGAAAGCATGAGCTATAGAGGGACCCGGCCTTGGTGGTCACTGCCTGCAGACTTCACCAATAGCCCTCTGCAGATTGGCTGCTACCTGGCCGCGCTACATACCCAACACTGCTATTTGGGTTGTGAGAAAGTTCTCTTCCTCTACATTAAGTTCGTGTCCATTTTTAAATAATGCAAGCGTTTTGGGAATGTCAGGGCCAATGAAATTTCTACTGAGCTTTGAAAATCTGTTTCTCCGTTTCTTCTTTAGTGGATGAAGGTCTGGCATTATTTCTGGTTCAGCGTCATAAAAATCTGCATGAATTTCATCATCGAACATCTTCTGCATCAGATGAGCTCCTCGTGCAAAGCAGCTCCTTGTCCTTCTGCGGCCTCAGTATCTGGTGGACCCCCTGTCAGTACAGTGACTTTATTGGGTTCTGAAGAGAACGGATTTGGAAAGCTGCTAATGTTGCCTAATGGCTCCCCTGTTTTCGTTTTCCCGAGTGCCATACCCAATATCAAATCAAGAAACACTCCTTGTTTTGGATTAGTGCAGCCCAAACGTTGACACTTCTGAAGTCCGTGACCAGCCCTCCCCACCTCGTAGCTTGCCCGTGGGTACAAGCACTTTAAATAGCATCGTTCTCGGGCTCATCTTCCGTGGATGCGTCTGACTCCGTTTTTTCTACCTCTTCTCTCTCTTCCTCTGGCGTTGTTCTTTGCAGCTACATGAGCATTGTTCGCACACTTTGCAGCTGCAGCAAAGTATCTGGTTGGCACCTGAATGTTCACAGAACAAGGATGAAGAGAAGTCATCTGGGAAAGGGTAGCCTTCGGTTACAGGTCCAGACCCTGCCGGGGCATCTGACGGCTGCCGCCCAGCTCACCAGCCTGAGCTCATCTCTCAATAGCAGGTCAGGCCAGCGCCAACACATTGTGATCCGATTGCTTGGCAAACCCCTCCATGGATCACATGGGGTTGTGTGGCCATCCGAAATGTAAGCCGCAGCAGCTTGGGACAGTCGTGGCACCGGCTCCGTGGCTACCGCTCGTGGCTCCTGCCTTTCCCTTTGGTTTTCAGCCGCTTCCAGTTGTCCCGGCGATGGCAATCTTCCCAGACACCCAGGCAGAGCGATGCTGCTGTACACCTCTCCGGAGGCGCCCAGGGGGCCCGGGAGGCTGCGGCCCCCGCCTGTCTGCTCTGCGTCCTGAGCAGGCCTCGCAGATGTGGCGCTGCTCAGCGCTGGCCCGCGCACCCCGAGGACAATCGCTGCCGGCGGGAGGACGGCGCTGCGTTCCTGTCAGCGCCGCTCTTCTCCTTTGCTTGCTCGGCCTGTCACTTTATCTCTAGCTCTGCGTAGCTCTCCCAGAGATACTTCTACTGCTGACTAGGTCCTGAGCTCGCAGGTGTTCGGAACGGTGTGATCTCCTTCTTAGCCACGAACAGTGCATTTTGTTTGATTCTTCCATTAATATCTTTTAAATTTTATGGAATGTGTGAGCGTCCTGGTGGATCCTGAGGATGCAAACATGAGTGGAGTGTGTCGCCATCTCTACCTCAAGGCAAGCACAGACAGTGGTCTCGCCCATTTTCCCACAAACCTATTTTGGCAAGAGGCAGGGACTTTGAAAACCTGGATATGACACGCGCTAGTCCTGCGTATGAGCTGAACCCGACTCTCGATGAACTTATGAAATGACTGCAAATAAAAATTAACATTTGGAAATTAAAAGAGACTAAGACATTGACTCATCCTTGGGTGGGAACAAGCAAGGTGGAGAGACGGCCTTGGCAGACGGTGCTCAGTCTGTCGTTGCCATTTCAAGCCACAGCAACACAGCAGCCTGGAGATGTGACAGCTCTCAGCCGCACTGCAAGAGCAAGACTCCGCTGCTGTGTGCACTAGCGGAACTCCGCGGCAGTCAGGACCGAAGCAGGATGTTTCTAGGAATATTTCAAAAGTTAGTGAAAAACAAAAATAGTAGCACTGCCTCCCGCAGATTGTTTCCATACTTAATCTATTCAAATACCAGGCAGCGTCACTTGGAAATAAGCTACGTTAGCGAATGCGTGGAGAGACCTGTGAGGAGTGTTCGCTTAATTCTCTGCCTTCCAGGGGCTTTAATCTTCCCCGGCATGCCTCGCGGTTCCATCTCCTCAGTCAGGCTTACGCTGACCTCCACTTCCGCAGGACTGATTTCCCATCTTTGGCTCATGTGACTCAGCTTGGATGCCAAAAGCATCCCCGCATCGTTGGCAGCTCCTCTCAGAGGCAAGATGGAGGTAAGACATTTGCACAGATGCATGTGCAAATGCATAAGCAAGCTTGGGGAAAGGGGAAGGCGTGAACAAAGCAGCAACCTAAGGACTCTCTTTTGCTAAGTCACATTTTCCTTCTTCCACCTGCTACCGCACAACTCTTGAGTCTTACTAGGGAAAATTAATAGCGTGTGTCGGGGGAAGCCTATATTTCAACTAAATGTACAGTGTTAAGATGTCCTTTAGCATTCAAGTTTGTTCTGAATTCATATGCTTATTTAAGGTTTGTTAAGGTAAAACTTACTTCTGGATTGAAATTCGGACTGCCTCTCTTATTAGTGCTTCGTCATTTGGAAGTCATGTAACCTCTCAACTTTTTGCTTTTCTCCATATAAACTATGAGGAATAATGACTGTAACCCAAGACTTTCTCAAATGTCCAGTGAGAGAAAACAGAAAGATAATACCTAGAGAAGTGATGCAGAGGTGGGAAGCTTTCTGGTATTCTGGCAATGTTTGTCTGCGACACACAAATTTCATTTCGTAGATCTGATCAGCAAATACCCAGGGAGGGAAACGAGATTTCATGGGTCTGCCCTATATGACCACATGAGTTTTAATCTGCAGAGAAATTCTATGAGATAAACACTCACACCAATTTAAAATAAGGAAATTACAGAGCAGGCCAAGTTAATTTCTGTCAAAAAGATGGAATTACTACGTTACTAAAATAAGTACCAAATTTGGTTGAGCTCACATTCTCTGATTTATTCACGAATTACAATGCTTCTCAGCTGAGAAACAAAATTTAATCATGAAATGAGAATGAAATATTATAGAGGACCATTTCCTCTAAAGGCCAAATTGTTCTCAGAAATGTGCTATAGCTTATGCTTGTGTAAAACAGAACACAGCAAAGTAAAACACAACATAACACAGTAGGCTGCTGTGCTGTCTTGCCACACTCGACACACACCTGTGACTCGTCTTTGCTGCCTCTGTGTTAAGATGGCCATAAAATGAAGAAAACGCAAGCAGAAACACCCTTGAACGCGAGATGTGGCTCTAATGAAGTTACCTTTTAGCTCTTCAACAGCAAGTCCCCTAACGTTGAACAAAACCAGTATGGCATCTGCAGGGACCATCCCTAGTGAGACGTTGCCTGGGTTCACAGCAGTTCGGTGCTACCCATCATGAACAAGGGTGCCTACGCCCTTTAGTCTCCCTGGCCCTAGAGATGTTTACATGGTGTAGTGGTTGATACATTGTGTCAACCTGGGAAGTTAAAAGCTCAACTAGATGGCCTCACCATAGAGTGTGAAGACTTAGAGCAATTCATCGTTATAAGTTATTCATCAAGTTATTCACTTAAAGGACATAAAAGAAAGTAGAAGATCGATAGAGCCTTCCATTTCCCTGAAAGAGCTCCAGTCCTCCCAGTCGGCTTGCACATCACAGATTCTTTGTCCTCTGCCACAGATCCTGTGGCCTTCTGGTGTAGACCCATCAACCCCCTGATCCGCACCTGCACAGAGCCCTGCAGAGAGCTCCAGACCTGAGACTGCATCTTTCAGTCTCTAGTGTGCAGACACCCTCTGCACACTTCTTCATCCAACTCTGTGGCTAACCATAATAAACCAATCTTTTCTTTTTATACACATGTGCATCTTGTGTTATATCTGTTCCTCCAGTAAAATCCCGACGGATACAGTGATTCACTAGCAAAATTTTTGCTTCCTGTCCTCATGACCTTGTGTTCTGCTGGCCTAGAAGTTCTAGGTTCAGAGCAGAAAAAAGCTTGTGCCAGGAAGCACAACAATGCTGCCATTAAACTGAAAGCTAAGCCTTCCCCCTGGTCACTTTGGTCTCTTCGTGCCACTGAGGAAACAAGCTAAAAAGGGGGTCATAGTGTTTGTTGTCAGGGGTGACTGAGCAAGAATAGCAGGAGAAAATTGGATTAGCACTACACAATGGAAGTGAAAATATCCACGGAATGGAAGGGATTCCTGGGGGTACCTCTGAGTATTGCCATGCCCTGGTACTAAAGTCAATATAGAACTAAAGCATTCTAGTATAGGCACAATGGGAAATAGTCCAGAGCCTTAAAATAAAGGTAGAGGTCACACCACCAGGGAAAGAACCAAGACCTGCTGAGGTGCTTGCTAAATGCCAGGGAATACAGAATGGACAGAGGAAAAAAGGCAGTTCTAACTCCCAGCTACGAGCCCATGATCAGCTACAGAAAAGAGGACTGTAACTATATTATTTTACCCCTGCATGGTTCTGTTACAATGTAATGTTGATAGACTTAGTACCAGTTCTTTGCTATTATTTTTTCTGTATTTAGGATAGGATCTACAGGATCTCACTGTGTAGATCAGACTTATAGTGATTCTCCTGTTTTTAGCCTCCCAAGTGCTGGGATTACAGGTGTGTGTCGCCATGTCCGTGCCATGGCAGCATGCCCTGCAGGAAGGGCTGGCCCAACTTGCCAAAGATCCAGCCACTGCACTCTACCTAAGCAGGCTCTTTAGTCTGCTGAGCTATCAGGCCGGTCCTTAATACCAATTCTTAAGGATTATTAAGCCTGTGCTAATGTTAACATTATAAAATAATTAAGTATAAGCATCATGAAAAAAAAACTTTCCTTCTATTCTGGTAAGAAAATGAATGTGTTTCTATTTGCACACGGCGTAGGTATGACATGTTAGGCACAACTACATACATATGTTTGTATTTGGAGACTGGTTTAAAAAATGTATCTAGTTGCCAAGTTGACGAGGGGTGGATTGTTGATACACTGAGTCAACTTGAGAGATTAAAAGCTTAGTTGAATTGGCTCAGCAATTCCACACTCTGGAGCACAGAGGCCCCACCCAAGGGCCCAAGGGCACCCTAGGGTGTGTAGGGCCTACCTTAGAGTGACTCATTCCTTAAAGGATGTAAAAGAAAACTGAGGAAGCAAAGAGTGTTCCTTTCATTTCCTAGGAGCGCCAGTCTTCCCAGTCACCGTGGACATCACAGACTCTTCTGCCTCTGACTTGGATCCTTCAGCCTTGTGGTGTAGACTCATCAGCTTTCCACTGCAGACCCACCAGCCTCCTGATATGGACCTTCACGGAGCACTGCAGCGAGCTCCAGACCTGAGACTGAGTTCTTCTGTCTCCAGTGGGCCAACACCCTCTGCACAGGTCTGTATCCAACTTTCTGGCCGACTGTCATAAGTCAGTCTTCTAATTTGTTATGCATTTGTACATCCTGCATTATAACGGTTCCTCTAGTAAAACTCTGAGAGATACACATGATTCTTTAGATGATGATTTTGGTCTTGATTTACGATTTTTGAGGCATCATGCTTTCACGTGGCATCCCAAGTCAAGAAGAGGTCCCAAGTGGCATTTTCTTTGTCCAGGGGTCTTGATTCTCCATCTGAAGGAGTGCTGAACATGGGCTTCCCGGAACCTACGTGACACTGGAAGCTCTCTTTTTCATGGCATGAGCCCTGAAACTTAGCCTTCACCCGTGCGGGCTGGGGTAGTCACACACTGATAGCTGGCAGGCACACTTAGAAAGAGCCTGCGCTGCTTGCTTTTGGTAAATTCAATGTCCTTCAAGCCAAAATTTAAAGATTTTACAGACTTTATGTGTACCAAAGACACAACTCGCTTTTCCACACTACTCTTGATGCTCTGCTCATCACCTTATTTTTTGAATTAATGACCACTCTCTTGCAGCAGTAAGAAACTAGAGCCGAAGTACAATGTACCCCACTAAACCTGATTTCTGCTAGCAGCGTTACAGCTTTAGTCTGGGAGAGAATGTAAATAGAAGATGCTTGGAAAAGATTATGTGGTCCTAGCTTAGAGCAATACATCCTCAGCTTTCTGACAAGGCAGTATTTTAGGTGACAGAATTTGGCATTCAGGCGCTGAGCAACTGATGGCACCTGATTTCCAAGCTCTGTGAAAGGGATCGGGAGAAAGAGGCACTCAGAAGCCAATGTACGACTCCATTCGTGGTTTTTATGCCTAGTTTTCGTCTTGTGTGTAAATCTCAGTAACCACGACCAGAATATAAAAATGTTATGACAAATAGCGTTTCCTCCAGTCACGTGCCCCTGCGCATTTCTGCGTTTCCAGCGGGGCCCCAGTGAGATCCAGTCCACCACTCTGACCTTGCTACTGTCTTAGTCTGTGTAGATGCACTCTGCAGTGCTAGCCCGGTGACTCGAGCACCGAATAGCATGTTTTCGCACATAAACTCTGTCCCTGAGACATGAATTCACATGAATTCAGTGGCATTTTTTTTCCCCAGCCCTTACCTTAGTGACCCCTGGTCTGTCCTTAATCACCACAAATTGCCACTTTGCAAAGGTTATATTGGAGGAGTCATACAGTATGCGATGCTTGGATATTGACAGTGGTACTCAGTGCAACGCCCTTGGGAGTCGTTGCAGTGCTGTTTGGGTCGGAAGCCCCTCCCCTCCTGGGGGTGAGCTGTCCACCACTGTTCACGTGCACAGGCTGTTTCAATTCATGCCTTCATTGAGGGACAGTCGAGCTGACTATCTTTGAACTGACAACAAAAGCATCCATGAACATTAATGTGTAAGTCTTAAGAGAACACATGAGTTTATTTTTTTAGAATATATGCCCGGCTTTGTGATTCAAAAAAAATTTTTTTT
>PVJA010021479.1:0-30211 GCA_004027025.1 Myocastor coypus | reverse complement strand
TCCAAAGACTGCTGAAGTACAGTGCAAGTTCTGTAGAGGCAGTTACTAGAAAGGACTTCTGTGACAGATACTATGTTGGTTTGTCCAAACAGGAGGGGCACCTTCAAAAGAAGTGTCCCAACCACCTCTGATCCTGAAATTAGAATAGGGAAAGAAAGTGCCTAGCCCTACCCAAGTGTTCAAAGAGACAGGGTCTTGCTATGCAGTTCAGGCTGGCCTTGAGCTCACTTTTGTAGCCCAGGCTGGTCTCAAACTCGCAGTGATCCTCCTGCCTCAGCCTCCCAAGTGCTGGGATTACACGCGTTGGCCACCACGCCCGGCTATGTTTTCCTTGTAATGAAAAATCTTTTTTGACATTACAACAAAAAGGGGAAGCATGCTCATCATCAACTCCGCTGAACCCCACCCCAGGCCAGATTACAACACCAGGTGACCACAGGCTCAGCCCGAGGAGGGACCAACCTTCCCTTGTGCACTCCACTCCGGAAACCGAACGTACAAGGAGTGGCACTTGCTGTTCACAAGCTAATGCTATGTTTGCAATCTCACAGACTGGCTGATACTTTATCTCCCACGTCAACCTCTTGCCGTACCACGGAGGTGGTCACTATCATAGTCCCCTGTGCACATGCAAGCATTCGGGGCCACTCCACACTGTGGTTAGACAGAGGCAAGGACATGAGAAGCGGCCTTCTGAGTCAGCCGTCCCCGGCAGCCGTCTGTAGGCGCTCACCTCATGGCTTGGCATTCTGTTAATGAGATAAGCAGGGGGTGTCCCCGTCAGACGCATAATCTGCTGAAGCTGGTTAATATCTTAGATGCCTGGTCAAGGGCACTGTTAAATATACGGTGCAGAAAATAACTTTCAACTCAAATTAAAAAAAAAAAAGTTCAAAAAGCTACCCCGACACAGAACAAAAGCTCGATTCTCCCCCCAGCCCAGGTCAGAGCTCAAGGCTGCATATTACAGCATGCTTTGGTGAAGGGCAGGCATTCTTAGCCGCGTAATCAGTGAGCAGTCATGCAGATAGGGAGAATTAGTTTTCTTTGGTTTTAGTATCATTTTACTGTTAAATGTTTTAGGTTCCCTGCAAACACATAGTTCTCTGATCCAGGATGCCAGCCAGAGAAACTGTTTTCAAGTTCTGATAGCCAAAACTAGTTTGCCTGTAGGGTACAACATAAAGGACTCTGACTCAGCTTTGGACAAAATAAAATATCCAACAGATCCTTTCGGGAAGAGATTCAGTTTCTGTGGCACAGGTTCTGCAAGGAACCATTCCTCCCTCCAAATTAAGAAGTAAATGGGAGTGTGGGGGAGCAGCAGTGCCAAGTGCAGACCTCCGCAGTGGGGCGTGTCAGACACACACACCACACACACACAACGGCAACTGAGAAAGAGATGGTGGGCATGTCAGAGGCTATGGGCAAAGGCAAAGCTGAGGACACAGGCCACCGGCAGCAGAGGGCGCGCCGCGATGGTCGCTTCTGTTCAGTCTAACCCGTGGACAGGTCACCTGAGTGCTGGGACCAAGTGTGCAAAACATTCTGAAATGATCTTGGAAGGGCAGAACTATGAAGTTTCTCTTCTGTGCCAGCAGCTAAGCAAGCTGCCCTGTGAATCCTCTTTTAACTACGTCAATATTAACACAATACCCTCCCCCTACAGGTAGAACTGTCGGTTTATCATGCATTTGTACTGAAAGCAGAAATGATTTTTAAAAATCTTCGATGTAATTTAATAATCCCCTGTTCCGTTCTCTTTGTTAACAGGTCCCTCCTTTGGCTGAAGCATTTACCTTCCCTGTGTACCACAGCTTAAGCAGTTCACGTCTCCCTGGTTCCCCAATCACCCACTCGGGCTCATCCTCCAATGGCGTTCCCCACGTGTCCCAGGCTGGCCTGGGGATGAAGCTGTGGCCCTGCGCTCCACTGTCTCTCTTCCTCTGTAAGCCTCGAGATGAAGCCCAGCAAACTCAAAAAGTGGTGGTTGTGTTTTAGATTTCAAATGTTTCCCGCAGGTTGTCTGCGTTCAGAGGTGGGGTTTGGAAGATGATCTCGGGGAAGCTGTGCTCATCAAGGGTGAATACATGAAGGAGTTTAGAGCTAAATGTGCTCTCAGGAGTGGGCGCCAGCCCAAAGAGGTGGGTCAGTGGAAGTGTGACAGGAAGGGCTTTGGTTCCTCTGGTCACTGGCTCTCTCTGCTTCCTGGCTGCCACAGGCCGAGCAGCTTTTCTCTGCCAGGCCATTTCTGCCTTGGAGCCAACCAACCACAGGCCAGACCCTCTAAAATCAGGAGCCAAAGTAAACCTCTTGTCCTTCAAGTGGCACGTGTCATGAGGTAGCTCGTACCAGCAATGAGCAAATCACTAATGGAGCTCTTTTAAAAAATCTTCAGAGTTCCTTTAACAATTTTTGCAGCAAAGTGTGATGATTTCCCTTTAAACAAATTACACACCAAACAGCACTTTGCATGTCAACAGAAATAACAGGAAGTTTACAAAGCAAATAAATCTCCAGTGGGAGTTAAACTGCTCCAGTTTTAAAATGTTAGGGCCCTGCTGCTTTGCTCTTTCTGCTGAGCAGTTCTTGGCCTATACGTGTGCTGATTTTGCCTCCTTGAGTCAAAGAAGTGTTTCTCTCCCCTTCCAGCCAGGAGGTTAGGAAGATCGTGTTTCTAGAGAAGAGTGTGAGTCAGGCCTTTGCTTCCTGAGTATTCCTTCACTTAGTGTAGGTGCCAGGACGGCAAACAGACCGGGGTCCTTCAGCATCTGATGACCACGTGCACCCTTGGCTAGCTAGCGCACACCTGAGCTGTCCCTAGGCCACGCTGCCTTCTCTTGCACACAATGGCCCACTGCTCGTCAGCTTCCTTTCCTCGCAAATGCTGGCCCTGGTCCTCTTAGGGGGCAGTGAAAACAGCTGCCGGCTGTCTACTGGATTGCTTCACTCACCGCCTTGTGCCATCTCGCTCACCTGGCTTTGCTAGTAGTGCTCTGTTCTGTACGTTACACAACCAGGCGCTTTTAGGATGAATGGGTACTTGGGCAGCACCATGCACGAATGAACCTCACAGACGTTTGTGCATACTAGAAATTACTTTTCTCCACTCAACACAATTATGGAGGGAAAAAAACCTCCTTGGCACCCCCATACTCAACATGGCGTGATGCAAGCCAGCTCGGTATCTGTACCTGATGTCCCTCTGCACAGCACTGCGCCAGAGCTGCTGGATGCAGGATGGCCCTGCGCCACTGCACAATTCTCGGGGTCATGCTCCCAGAGTTGCATATTTTTCACAAATAAGTGACAGGTAGTGACAGATTAATTCTATTTGATCATACTGTGCATTTCAGAGCGGCTGGTGACAATAGCACACACCTACAAGACATGTGGCTGGGGTGGGAGGGAGGACAGAGAGCTGAGGCCGGTAGTCGTTCCCAGACAAGGTCAGATTCCATCACCTCGCTCAGTCTCCTCAGCACCACTCGCGCCCTAGCTGAGCTCCTCCCCAGCCCGCCCTCTGCCCCCATGTCCTCTAAGACGGCCAGTCTTCCTGAGCAAATGCATTGAAATAAAAACAGAGACAGAGAGAAAGGAAAACACAAGCAAACTAAAAATGCCCTGTTCTGCCTGACACCTTCTCTCTTATCTGCTTTATTCACCCTAATCCAGCTGCTGCAATTCCAGAAGCAACAGACAACATTTCTGCGGAGTGACTTAGGGTCAGTAACTCTGACAACTTTCAGGAGGGCGTGCGAGTGCATGAGATCATTAGATCATGACAGCAGAACATCTGGGAGCGATACTCAGCTCTGCCGAGTGACTCAGTGCATGTCGAGGGCAAATCACAGCTCTGCTGCTCTGGCTGCCTGCTGCTAAGCAAATGAGACAAGAAGAAACAAGGCCAGCACATCCCTCCACACCTGCTGAGTGGGAAGTGAAAGACCACTCTGGGCTCCGGGCTCCTCAGAGACGCAGGCTGTCTAGCGTGGGAGGGCAACCAGTCAGACTCACCTAGCTCGCCCCAAGCCTCCCAGAAGTTGTCCTGACTGGGCCAAGGGCCCTTCTGTCTGCCAGCCGGAGCGCGCACTGAGGAGGCACAGCTGGAGCTTGGCTCCGCGGCTCTTTTTCCTCTTTGTCCAACTGCTTGGCCGCAGAGGGAAATGAGCTCTTGCAGCTTTTCTCATGTCTCTGGTCCATGTGAGCAACCCACAGCAGGTGGCCACAGCCAGAGTAAGCCGGAAGGAGTCACATTCTCATGGCCCCCGGCTGCATCCCTGTTTCTGGGCAGGAAAGCCCTAGCTCCAAAGCCGTCGCTCTGGCCGTGCAGCAGATTGTGATCACCCAGGAAGGCCGGTGACCATACTACGCTCCCATGGGCCTGGGGTAGCGGGAGTTTCCCTGTGTGATTGAGGGCTTCAGAGGCTGGTGGCTTGGCTGGGGACAAACACCTTCTACAGGCTATACGGGCTGTCTAATCCTAAAACAATGAAAACCCAATGACTTTTGGAAAGTGGCAGGGGTGTGTGGGCAATGCACGCCCACCTATTAGTGATGAAGTTAGACTTAACACAGTGCGAAGTTCACGCTCTCAGATCTAACAGTAACCAACAGGTGTGTGTGGGTGGAACTTCTCAAAAGGGCTGGAGGACAGACACAGATTGCCATTATGTCTCTTGCAACGATCTGGAACCTCCAATCTCATTTTCACTAGGCCACTACTGCCCAAGAGAGGCTCCCGTGATCCAAGTGCACACCCAGGTAAAGAGAGAACACCGCACGCACATGCACACAAGCAGGCGTGCACATGTTTATCTCTTCGTGGAAGTCAGCACGCAGACAGTACACGTGCGCACGCACACACCAGGCTCAAAGAACAGACCGAGGGAAGGCAGGTGGCAGAGGCTCCCCACAGGGCAGAGAATTACAATCAAAGCATCAACTCACAGAATCTGAGGAGATTTTCTTCAAAAGCTCAGCCCCTGGGGTTCCAACGAGTCTTAAAATGAGCTTCAACTGATCAATATCTAATGGTGGACTATAAAGGAAAATGTTGGGACAAAATAAAACTGAAAAACAAACAAACAATAACAAACACAAAGGAAACAAAAACAAAATATCCCAAGAATGAAAATTAACAACCCAAACCAAGCCAGCATGGTCAGATCGTCTAGGTCAAGGTGTCTGCAGGACGATGGTCACTTCACCAGGTCTGGCTCTGCCTGTACAAGGGTCCAAAGTGCAGACACACACACACACACACACACACACACATGCAAACACACACGCGCACACACGCACACCTGGGGTCATTCTGCATACCAAAACAGGATAAGGAACTCTAACTGGCTCGTAGCTGCCCAGGCAGCAGGCGGAAACCCTCAGGCCCGCTGACCTTACCTCTTTACCGTCCACCAAAGCGCCAGCAAGTCAAGCAGGGAGCACTGGAAAGCACAGGGCTCCACAGGAGCAAAAGCGCAGAGCGCAGGGGTGGGGGAAGGGGTCTATCTGCATTCTCCCATGCTTGCCCCATCCCTGGCAGACCACGGGGAGTGGACATCTGCCGGCAGAGGGCGCTCTGCACTGCGCCTTCCCGCCAGAGACCGTAGCAGCAGCTGAGCTCTGGAGGTTTCTACCTCACAAAATGCAGAGAATGCTTGGTGAATTTCACTCGTTCTAAGGGCTTTAAGGAAAACACTGTGCCCAAATGCGTCCGGTGGCTGACACTTCCGTGTATACTCTGGATGTATGTGCATGTACTAACCATAAATCCTTTCCATTTGTTTTCTTTGCCTTAAAAAAAGTTACAAGAAAAGGGGGGAAAAGGACCGACCCTGTGTAGACTCAAAATAGCTGATCCCTATCTCTGCTGATACTGTGGTGGCGCACAGAAAGGGGAGACCGACCCCTCAGTCAGATCTTTCTCAACTTAGGTCCCGGCTGAAACTTCCATTCACCGAGAGGCCTCCCCTTCACTCTTCCCGAAAAAACCCAGGCCTGTTCCGCTCTCTGGGCAGCAGCCTGACAGTGCCACAGTGCTCACCGTTGTGTGCTATCCACTGCTCTGCAGCTCTGGAGGCCGGGCCACTGCCTGTCCCCAACAACCCCAGGGCTTAGCGTGACCTCTGGCTCATCGGGCATGCAGACTCTCTTGAGAACACAGAACTGGATGGAAATAATTTATTTTTCTTTATGATTATATGTATAAAAGCAAGATGACATAACCAAAAAACAATGGCCTCTGCAAGCCATAGCTGCCTAAGCTACAGGAATTACTTATGCAATGAGAGGACTGGCATCTTGCCTTGTTTTCCAGAAATGAAATCTACTTAAATGGAAGAAAATTCTCGACAGGGGTCAGTCAACCCCAGCCTGCTGCCTGTTTTATCTGTGGTGCTATACCAGGCTACAGCCACACCCTCTCATTTATATACTGTTGTTCACAGCCGCTTTCACAATACGGCCAGCGGGGTTACAACAGAAACCTCAGGGTTCCGAAAGCCTGACACAGTTCCCCCTGTTACCCTCCTTTACGAGAAACTGTGCAAATGCCATATCAGACCTGAACAACTGTGTCCTGCAGAAAATAAAGACATAGCAGAAATGTCCACTTGTGTAAGTTATTTCTAAAGTAAGAACAGACAAAAAAAAAAAAAAAAAAAAAAAAAAAAAAAAGTCTTCTGCAAAAATCAGTGCGTTCTGAAAGGTAAAAACATATTGAAGACATGGACAAGATACGTTTTTTAAGCATAGATTCATGGGGACAGAACAGGATTGAGGTGAAATGGATTTTGTCCTACTCTAACATATTCAGATCCATTATCAGTCAAGAATCTTCTTTGTTTAAAATTATTCAATTTGGGGCTGGCGAGATGGTTCAGTGGTCTAAACAGCCTGCTTAGGAAAGCTTAGGCAACCTCAAGGACTGTAGTTCCATTCCTGACACTACATGCTGTGCCAGCCCCACCCCAAGAGCAGGCTGAGCCAGTCATAATTTAAAAAAAAAAAATTACTCAATTTAGGGGCCAGGGAGATAGCTCAGTGCAATAAGCACCTGCCTAGCAAGTGCAAAGTCCTGAGTTCAATCAAAAGAAAAAAAGAAAAATAAAAGTATATCTAAAATTACTCAATTCACAACAATGTGGTTCCCTCAGTCTCCAGGAGCTGTAAGGAGGAAGGTACCTATGGTCCTATGGGAAAATACAGACCACTTCAGCTCTCCAGAAGGTGGTCTGACAACGTAGGCATCAACATGATCCCTCTGATGAAACTGCCCTTCTTGTTGCCCAGTTTTCTCTGTGACCACTTGAAGAGGAAACTCAAAGGTTAGCCGAGCCCCAAGGACGACAGAATCTCCCTGGCCTGTGAGGCTCTCAGCTGCCTTGTGCCACCCCCACCTGCCTGGAGAACATGCAGCTCCCACCAGTCATAGCGGCTCGCTGCATCTCAGGGAGCTGGGGCCTAGGTCTTCCTCCATCTAGCTACCAGTACAAAGCCAGTCTCACCCTGCACAGTTCCTCAGCCTCGCCTCCTTGGCCCCCGGAGCTGACATGCAGCTTCTGTTCTGACTGTGTCTCTGCCTCCCGCACTGGAATGCACACACGGGACACCCCAGGCACCTCTGCATTTCCAAGCTCTTACAGATGTGTGTTGCGAACAAGAATACCATCCGCTCTCCCTCGGTGCCTGGCCTTTTTCCTTCCTAGCCACCCGCAAGATCCAAGCTAAACAAGAACACTGCTGTGGAGGCTTCCTGAATTTCTTGAGTTTGAATTAATTCTTTATTTTCAAAAATAACTTAAGGCGCTGTTCCAGTTTTTGTTGCTCTGTGCTATGCAAATCCTGTAAGTCACTTTCCACTGTCTCCTCGCCCACTGGTGAGGTGGGCACGACCCCACCCTTGGTGCCCTCCCGGGAGCAGGCTGCTGAGCCCTGACTGAGAAAAGACTCCCTACAACTTGCTTTTCAACTCCTCCCTACGCTGCCTCCTGGCCCAGAGAACCCAGAGCATAAGTATTCTATGCAAAGTTTACATACCAATAAGGGGCTGGCAAAAGTTGCTTCCTATAACATTGGGCTCCACGAAGCTCTAGATGCCCCATTCTGAAATGTCTATACCCTAAAGAGCACACAATTACAGCGCTGTGAGCATGCGTGGGCCACCAACAAAGACAGCCGACATTTGCAAGCTTAGGACACAGACAGGATGGAAGAAAAGTCTACTGAGCAGCTGAGAGCATCTGTGTGGAGACGGGAAAGCGTGCCGACCTTGGTAGATATTGCCACCCACTTGCCGAAAGCCTGCAGAGCCCCTGAAGGCTGGGGCAACCCAAGCAAAGCCAAGCATGATCTACTGCAGTGCGACACAATTTCTGCAGCAAGCCGTCCTCGTCCTTTGTAAGGGCTCAGCCCCCTCTTCCCTAGGTGGAGGATATTTCTGTTAGTTTAAAATGCATTTTTATTGTAATGATCACAATTTTTCTTTATGGTAGGGAGGTACTGGGAATTGAACTCAGGACCTCATGCTTGCCAGGCCAGTGTTTCTACTGCTGAGCTATATCCCTTGTCTGCTACAATCTCAGGCTGGCCTTAAACTTACTCTGTAACCCAGGCTGGCCTCGGACCACAAGGTTCCTCCTGCCTCGGTCTCCCAAGTGCTAGGACTACAGGTGTGTGCCACCATGGCTGCCTACACTTTAAAACCATAAATTTCCAGAGCCTTTCTCAAAGCAAGGAGGAAAAGTACACAAAGCAGGCCTGAGATTACTCTTCAGATTAACCTTTTTGTAACAGAAGCAAATGGTAGGCAGGATGCACAGGTAAGGGGAAAAAATGAGTAGGGCAGCGATTAGGGCAAAGTGAAAGAGGGCTGTTTCCGCCAGCCTGAAGGGCTCCGAAGTTCCTCCAAGATCTGCCCAGGCCAGCGAGGTGGGCAGTTGGCGACAGCAGGGCCTGCCTGCTCATGGGCACCGGCTTTTCTGCTGAGGTCTAGGACAGACACGAGGGGCTGGAATGAAACCCAACCTATGTCCTCCTCTTCTGGCTTGTCAGAAGTCATTTTCATTGTCACACACAAGAAGTTTAACATAGCCCAAGGCTATTGACAAACCTGAGAATTCTAGTATTCTGTGGGCAAACTGTTATGGTTTATGTCTAGCTGTCCCCCCAAAGCCTCATGCAATCATGAGGTGGGGACTTCTACAGTTTGAGACTTGACTCGATCCACTGGGATTATGTGTTTTAGTACTGATGGGATTGTGAGTCTGAGTACTTCTGGGATTATGGATGTGGCCTAAGGCGGATAGGCCTGAATGTGATATAGAGACAGAGAGACAGATGTATACTGTTGCGCTGCTGCCTTGACTGGTTGGCTGCCTCTGTCACCATTTTGTTGTTGTTCTGCTGCCATGAACTGCTGCTCTCTGCCACATGCCCGTCTGCCTTGGGCCAGCCGAGGATGGGTTGAAACCTCCAGTAACTGTGAGCTAAATAAACCTTTCCTTCCTTCATTTTGGGTGTCAGGTATTTGTCCCAGCAATGAGAGAAGAGTAACTGAGACACAAACAGATTGTCAAGTTAGAGAAGTAGGTAAATAAATCAAATGAAGTATTTTTTCTTTCTCGATATTAAGATACTTGCCTATAGCAAAGATAAGATAGTGTCTATACGAAACTGCTCTTTTTAAAACAAGATTGTGTGGAAGAACACCTGGGTAGAGGCAGCGACAGGCTGAGGTTTTATCTTGGCATCCGGGCAGAGCGGACCAGGCCTTCATTAGACCGTCTGTATCTTGCGATATGCCTGGGATACTTCATTAGCTCGTGTGGGAAAAAATCAAAAGAAGAAATGTGTAACTGCAGAATTTAAGAGCCAATTTACAAGCCAGGGCTGTGCTCTCCGGCAGAAATGCGGTGTCTGGCACACTAGCGGGGCTGCGCAGCTCATTTTCTTTTCTTGTGTATGCTCTGGGGTCAAGAATCAGTGACAACATTTTCTGACTCACGTCCAGGTCCAGGGCATCGGAAGTAAGTGAGCACCACACCTCAAGACAGGCCGTCCGCTGCCTCCGTCTGCTGGGCAAGAGGGGCAGCTGGCCTTGGCAGGAAAGCCCTGCTCTTCCCAGAAAGGCAAGTCTAGTACTAAGCCGTGTGGAAGGGTTCTGCAAAGGCCCAAGCCTAACGGTGCTGGTGGGTTATTCAACGCTGAGAATGTAATTACTGTGACTGGATTACAAACCTAAAAAGTGGTTACAAATGGTAGCTTTCATGTCACCAGTATTTTACCACAATATGAAAAAAGTAAAAGGGGTAAATTTTATGTTTCATATATACTTGATGACAAAAACATTTTCCATTCCGTTTCTAAGTTACACCAGTCATATCTCAGCAGCCACACAGCCCAGAGGCTATAAAATACCACGTTGGACCACAGCTATAAAACATTTGCAATACCACCAAGTGCTAATAGGAAGAAAACCAAAAAGCATCCTCTGGAGCCTGCCTCAGCAGTGAGCTGCACTTGAAAATCATAAATAGCATGGCCAGGTGGGTGCCTTTAGAGGCAGAGGAGAGGGTGTGGGACCAGCCCAGGCTCCCAAGGCTTTGAGCGAGGCAGCTCTGGAAATCAGAATAGCAACACACTGGAAAGAGGTTTCTTCACCCTCCTGGTATTTTAGAGATGAAAGACTGCTAAAGTAACTTTTCAGGACCAGCCAGAATGAAAGCTAAGTTCAAATGAAATAAACTCCTGGGGGCCCAGCGGGATGGCTCAGTGGTCTAAAGCCCCTGCTTGGGGAAGCTTGGGCGGCTTCAGGGACCGTAGTTCGATCCCCAGCACCACATGCTGCACCAGCCCTGCCCTCAGGGAGGGCTGAGCCGGCCATAAAAATGAGTGAATAAACAAAAGGTTCTGAAACAAGAAAAAAATAAATAAAATAAAAAATTCTTAAAAAAAAATTGCTATTAAATGAAATAAACTCCTGCTTGGTGTGGTGGTGTACGCCTATAATCCCAGCACTCCCGAGGCTGGGGGATGATCACCAGAGTTTGAGGCCAGCCTGGGCTATACAGCAAGAAGGCCCTGTCTCTCAAACCCCCTCTGAGTGTTCTCAACCTTGCTGCACCCTGCAGTCACCTGGAGACTTCATCCATACGCCCAGGTCCCCACTCTGATATTTGCGACCTACAGGGGAGTCTTCAGGGTGTTGTTCGGGCAGCCAGAGATTTTCAAATCTCCCCAAAGCGATTCTGGTGCAGAGGGAGGGTTCCAAGACACTACACTGGAACATAGATGCCATGTGTAGCAGGCGAGAAGGCTACCGGGAAATGCTCCCTTCTCTCCTCGTCAGGCAACCGACGCTGTGTCTGCACAGATGGCAGCCGACAAGAGGAAGGTTAATCACCCTGTGCACACAAACCCTTTCCACTGGGTTTCTACAATCCAGGAGGCCAGGCACCTGGGAACAGAGTTGCCCAGAAAGTAACAGGGCATTATTAAAATCAGGATTCATTACACGAACTCAAAATGAATCACTTATTAAAAATCTTAAATGCTAGTTTGTTTACCTCAGTCTCATAGAAGAAAATGCAGGGAGCACAAAGGGAATATTTCTTTGTGTATGTTCCTTTCTTGTGGTCCTAGGGGTTAAACTGGGGCCTCATGTGTGCTAACCACACGCTCTACTGCTAAGTGCCCTCTCACCAGACCTCTTTATTTTTTATATTGAGACGGGAGTCTTGCCAAGTCACCTTGGCTGGCCTTGAACTTGTGATCTTCTGCTTTCTGAGAAGGAAACATTCCTTATGGATTGAAATCATGCTAAAAGTCTCATGACAACAGGGAGGAGACCTGGCCATAAGGGCACAAGAGCCACTGCGCTTTGAAAACTTCCTACCACTAACTTGCCAAGGGGATCTATTCTGTGCTGCCTGTCACAGAATTTTTCTTTTCATTAATCATTAATGATTCATGAGTCAACAATAAAAGTAAGTAGAGCAGAAAAGACTGCTTCCAAGACTCGTAAGGAAGATGGCCAGCATTTATGGGAAGGTTTCGGTCTAAATGTTTTCCAGATATTATCTCACTCAGTTCTCACAGCCACCTTTTGAGTTGCGTACTGTGATCATTGTTTTCTCGTTGATGGAAACTGAGAGGCAGAGGTTGGAAAACCTGCTCAAAGCCACCAACTGGAAAGAAGAACCCTAAGATCTAAAGGTAGGAAGTCTGACTCTGGGGCATGGGTTCCTGGCCCGGTCTGCACTGTCCACCTCTGCTGCTCAGCGTTAAGCAAGACAGGCAAGTGGGCAGTGGCTGGCCAAGTGGGAGCTGGAGGTAGGCACTGCACTAGGAGGAAGGGGACAAAAGGACAGAGGACATCACAGCATCTGCTGCAGAGGACAAACCCAGGAGAAGCAGGACTCTTCTGTAATTCTCTGAACCAAAACAGTAACATACACATCAAGTATTAAGATGCAGATATAAGTATGAGTGAAACGAAGGATGGGAAGAAATACTAGGTGTTAAACAACTTAAAATCCTGGGCAGGAAGCAATAACGTGAGCTGCATGGAGGGAAGCTGAACCAGTAACACTCTGAGAGAACAAACAGCTTTACCTGGGGAGCAGAGCTTCCTTGGTGCCTGAGGAAAGTACGCTGTCTCTGGTAGGAAGACGGGGGAAAGCACAGAAGCCCGAGGGACTGCACACAGTCACAGAAGCGCACCCCACACTCTACACCAGTACGCTGACATTGTGTCTCCAAAACCCGGTGGACTTGCCTAGCAGGGCGGCCACACGACTTGCAGAGCTTCCCGAGCGACAGGAGAGAGACAGCCATAGTGTTTCTGAAAGCTTACCCTCAACCACCCGAGGACCAGGCCGCCAGGCCTTATGCGAGCTGCTCTGCCAGCGCTGGACGGCCACTGGAACACATTTTCTTCCCTGTACCTCTCCCCACATCAGAACTCCTGAGAGTTCCGACAAATCACATTTTGATGACATCAGGACTCGACCAAGCCACGCGCACATAGCGGAGGAGAAAAGCTGGAAACCAGAGTGGAGTCGGATGATAAATGGAGGTTTGGATGTGACCCGTGTTTAGCTAAAGCCACGTTGGAAAATAAAGGCATACGGCAGGGGGACTGACTTCCCCACTTCTTGCTTTTACTATTTGCTGTCAAATAATAAGCATGACAAAGTCACAGGCAGGGCACTCCAAGAACCAAACACAGGTCTTTGGGACATGAACCACACAAAAGGGCCAGACAGCTTGGATTTATGGGCAGGGCCTGTGCTCATGAGGGTCTGCACGAGACTAAACCTGTTGCTGGGATCTAGAACTTCTCTCCATGAGAGTGCCTGGGTCCGAGCTGTGTGAGAAGGTTAATGTGACAAGGGACACGCATTGTCAGATGGATAGGTGACAGGGGTTTGCAGCCTGTGACAAGTTTTCCCAACTCAGAAATAAACTGAAGGCTTTTCCTTGGCAAGGTAAACCGCTCAGCAAAGCATAGATGTTATGAATATCCAGGCCGTAAAAGCAAGCAATGGAGAGCCTTCTCCACAGGGAGAAAGAGGCAGTGCACAGCCGTGGACCCTGCGGTACAGAAGAAACGAGCCCCCGACACTTTTGAAAGGATACGGTCTGTACCAGGAAACAACGTCCTTCCGGTCAACAGCTCGGCCATTATGCATCCCACTGACCAGATGTCCACTGGCAAAGTTAAGGGGGGGGGGTGTAAAAGTACAGAGCAAGAACACAAGAGAAAATACATAAATAAAATATAAGTGCATGCCCCACCATTATCACTATACTCGGTCATGCATGATTCCCCAACGAGGGGTAAAATATCACAATTAACAGCTAAGACATTGCATGTTCAACATCGTACTCAACTTTTATACAAAAAGTTTATTAATAAGTAAAAACTTAGTAAGTTTATTAAGATCTTTACCTTACAACTCTTAATAAAGGGATTTATTCATAGGGCAGGCAAAACATACTTAAGGCAAAAGAAGCTACTCATAAGGGGGCAAATTCTTTTTACTGGTAGCCTACTATGTAGTCTGTCAAGGGTTTCCCTCCCTCTCCTCTCTCTCTCTCTCTCTCTCTCTCTCTCTCTCTCTCTCTCTCTCTAACACAGGATCTCACTATGTAGCCCAGGCTGGCCTCAAACCTGCTGTAAATCCTCCTGCCTCAGGCTCCTGAGTCCTGGGAGTACAGGCAGGTTCAACCATGCCCAGATTTCTCAAATATAGGGAAGGGTTAAGACTATGAACCCATGGTCTTCAGAAAGATGTACTCAGCAGTTATACTGAAAATATAAATGAGTAACACCCCAACTGCTAAATCATGAAGTTTGGAAGCTGCATATAAAAGTGCATTTCCTCACCTATGCAAGGGAAGTCACCCCCCTTCCCTCTTTCTATCACATTCATTCCAACTAGTACTGGTGAGGCAGAGAGCCTCGAGGCGGGTGGCACCTGTCTGGTTGTAGTGCATCCAGTTCAGCATGATCTCGGGAGCCCTGTACCACCTGGTGGCCACGTAGCCTGTCATCTCGTCGTCTGTATGTCGAGCCAGTCCAAAATCAAGAATCTAAGGGCAAGAAGAGAAATCAGGCACTGGCCGGGCGAGGTGCTAAGACGGCTACCACAGGCAGGGAATAACCAGCTGCCTTGTTAAGAAAGGAAAACAACCCACTGTTTTCATAACTAGACTTCCTGGTCCATGTGCAAAATGTATGGTAAACACACTACTACACTTTAAAAAACATTAATTAATTCATTTTGGGTTTTCGAGACTTAGGTCTCATTAGGCAGTTCAGGCTGGCCTTGAGCTCACTTTGTAGCCCAGGTTGGTCTTGAACTCACAACAATCCTCTTGCCTCAGCCTCACAAGTACTGGAATTACAGGAGTTTGCCACCATGCCTGGCTTAAAAAATATATTCTACGAAAAATAAAAATGTGACTCCTAGGTACAGAATAACAAAAATATCCATACAACCGCTTGTACGTGAATAACCTTAGGAGCTTCACAGAGCCCCAGACTGGAACAGAGGCAATGCCCAGAACAGGTGGGTGGGTGGGTAAGCTTCCCCATAAAGTGGTCTACTACTGGGGTAAGACGGAAGAAGCTATCAATAGCGATAGCAACACAGGTAAAAGCCATACTCAGCAAAAGCCAGACACACAAAAACATGATCCTATTCATCTGCAATGCTGGGAAGGATCCAGTTGGGGTATAAGAAAGCACAGGAGCAGTTGCTGGCAGGCAGGGTTAGGCATGGAACGGTGAGGAGTACTTGGAAGGGGCTAGGTGGAACTGTCTGGAATTGGTGGAAATACTCTTTATTACAATGGGTGTGGTCACATGGACTAGTAAATTTGCCAAAAGGGTGTAATTTTTTTTTTTTTTTCAATGTATTTAGTACAGGGTTGACTGGGTCTAACTATATAGATCAGACTCGTAGTGATTCTCCAGTTTCCAGGCTCCCAGACGCTGGGATTACAGGCGTGCGTCACCATGTCCTCTCAATTGCTGTCTCTGCATGCCACAGGGATGGGGCCAGCATGGCACTCCCGGGATCGGACCCCTAAGTCTGCCTAAATAGGTGCTTCAGTCCACTAAGCTGTCTGGCTGGCCCAATGTGTACTTTATTGTAATTGATCATTTATTTATTTAGGGTACTGGGGAATCAAATACAGGGTCTTGCGTTTGCCAGGCAGGCATTCATGCCACTATTTCCTCAGCCCTGTAGCTGTTCTTTAAATTTTTTTTTTTGTGTGTGTGTCTTTTTGAGACAGGGTCTCGCTATGCAGTTCAGGCTGGCCTTGAGCTCACTTTTGTAGCCCAGGCTGGTCTCAAACTTGCACTGATCCTCCTGCCTCAGCCTCCCAAGTGCTGGAATTACAGGTGTGTGCCACCACGCCTTGCATTGTTCTTTAAAATCTGATTAAAAAAAAAACAAAAACAAGAGTTGAAAAGTTCTTTGTTCTTTTAATAATATCTAATTACCTAATTTCATATTTGAATTATTCTTAGTGAGTGGGTTTCTGCTTTTTTTTTTTTTTGTCTTTTTGAGACAGGGTCTTGCTATGCAGCTCAGGCTGGCCTTGACCTCACTTGGTGGTTCAGGCTGGTCACAAACTGTTGAAGATCTCCTGCCTCAGCCTCCCATGTGCTGGAATTCCAGGCGTGTGCTTCTTCGGAATCTATTTATTCTAATAATTACCTGGAATTGCTTACTTGGTAGTCAGGCTGTAATTATCCTTTCTTATAATTAATATTATATTTCTAACTCAATTGTATTTTACAACGAACACAAGACACCTAATGCCACTTTAGATGCCACCAAAACAACCTCCTCTGTCTTCAGTTTAAACAGCCAAATCTGATATTGCTAAGAACGACACAAATTTTCAGATAAAAAGGCATGGCTTTCTGATGGGTGTTTGCCTGGTGAGTCCAACGAATTGTCTCAAGATGGAGCCTCACCATCACCCCTGTCACCCCACTTACCTTCAGCTCACAGTCTTCATTCACGGCGAGGTTACTGGGCTTGAGGTCCTAAGAACCAAGAACAGAGAGGACGGGTCAACCGTGCACCGCGCGACAAGTCGTCGCCTCACAGTCCACCAGGAGGTTCTTACACGGACCTTAGGACTTCACCCCGCCACCCACGGACTGTCTGCATCCCATCAGCATCCAGGCCAAACGCGTCTCACATAGGCACCGCTTAGAAATTCCTTTTGGGTCTAAACCTACAGCAAAGCTGCAGGCAGCCAGTCACTCTGAGTGGACAGAAGTAAGTTCAGATGCAGACGCCAGCCACATGCCATTCCCCAGTCCCCTTATCCCCCCCAACCCCCAACCCCGTGATGGGAAGAGCCACGACACATACCCTGTGGATTATGTCGGCTGAATGTATATACTGTGGAGAGAAAAAACAGTCGGTTAGAGCAGAGCTGTCTCTGACTTCCCACTGTTGTACTCTAGGACCTAATTGGGGCACATATTCATGAGTCAATAAGAACTGCCAGTGCTCACGGTGGCCTTGGAAATCAGTAGAACTGCCAGGGTTCTGTATGTTTCCCATGACCGTGAGTGGTTTCCACAGCCATCAGCTCTGCTCACCTGAGCTATCCACCTATTTTCTGATGATCCCGCTGCAGCTCGCTAAGAACTCAGAGGTGCTAAAAATATCAAAGATGGCTCAATTTTAAAACATGGCTTATCTGCTCCTCCCACAACTAAACTGGCTTCTTTGAGGACAGCTTTTCAAAGCCTCAACTTGACACTGACCAGATACACTAGTAGCTAGAGCTACTACTGATTTGTAGGCGTCATGGTGAGAAGTTCTTATCTCTCAGGTATTTATAATGAGTATCTGTAGGTAAAAAGGGAAGATGCCTGGCCTCGCTTTGAAAAAAAAAAAAAAAAAAAAAAACAACCCATGGTGTGAGAAACACAAAAGACAGTGTGGTCACCACCAAGCAAGCAGGACAGCTCCCAGCAGGGTGACCATCCCTTGAGATGCTGCATCGGAGCTGTCCGAAAGGAAAGCCGTTTGCTTGTTTTAAGCCCTATATCAAATGGAGGGCAGGAGCTGGCTAATTTACTTCTCCAAACTACCGCTGACCATCTGTACCTTTAGACCTCGGAGAATCTGGTAGATAAGGAACTGAACGTGGTCGTCCGTAAGCTTCTGACACTTCACAATGTTGTTCAAATCTGCCCCCATGAGATGGGTCACCAGGTACCTAGAGAGAGGACTGGCGTTACACAGCCTGCCAGAACCCGAGGGAAGTGCTTGTCTTCTTAAGGCTTTCAAAAGTTTTTAAGGAAAAACTAGGACTAGAAATGCCATTCAATCCAGCTATCCCCCTACTGGGAATTTTCCCAAAAGAACTGAAAACATCATAGCATAGTGACATCTGTGCACCTATGTTTATAGCAGCCCAGTTTGTAATAGCCAAATCTTGGAGACAACCAAAATGCCCATGATCTGAAGAATGGTTGAAAAAGATGTGGTATTTTCATACAATGGAATATTACTCAGCTATAAAGAATGATAAACTAGAAAACTTTATATATAAGTGGAGGTATATAAGTGGATATATCTTGAACATATACTCCTAAGTGAAATAAACCAGAAAGTGTTAATGTTTAATTACTTTACCAATCTTGCATACCTATCCATTAATCTAACAGATTTGATGATGAAAATATGTAATACAACCATTGTTAAATTTTTGTTGTTTTGAAATTCCATACTATATGTACTCTTATTACTCTTTTCCTATCTTTGTTTCTGATATTTTTACTCTCTAAAATAATTTTTTTTTTTTTTTGGTTTTTTTGAGACAGGGTCTCGATATGCAGTTCAGGCTGGCTTTGAGCTCACTTTTGTAACCCAGGCTGGTCTCGAACTCGCACCGATCCTTCTGCCTCAGCCTCCCGAGTGCTGGGATTACAGGCGTGCACCACCATGCCTGGCTCTCTAAAATAAAATTTTAAATATAAAAAGTTCTTAAGGAAACCCACCCAGTAAGTGCCATCATGATGGAGAAGAGCTCACAGGCTTCCTACTGGGACAGTCAGAAGGGATGGGGGCTCATTTTCAACACTACTAGACTAATTTTACCTCCTGTCATTGAAGCAAAACATCTTTAGGCTCAGTCCTACTTGTCCATTCCCTAGGCTCCCTAAATAAAACAGGAAAGAGTAAGGAAAAAGCAAAGGCAGAGGCTAGAAAGATGTATGCTGTGGTGTCAGTTTTCTTCACAAAGAACATTACGTTTGCAGGAGAAATACACAGTGCAGCTAAGTGCATGACCAATGCAAAGCTCTTCATAGTTTTTAATCCATTATTAGGGCATTTTTACCTTATTATAAATCTTCTACATGGTGGGATCCAAAGTAGGTATCTTTAATTTTTCAAACTATTACATCTCCCTTCTCAGGAGTGACTGGGAAGAGGGCGTCGCCCCCTGACGTACCCCTACATGTACCTTACAGCAAGGAGGACTGGATTTGCTCAGAGGCAGGAGGAGGCATCCCAGGCCTTTGCACCACGGGCGTGGTCATGATTATTAATTCTTTCTGTGGTAACATCAGGGAGCAATTACATTCAGGCTCAACAGGTTCACCCCTGAAATTCTAGACCCAATGCCATAACCCATTCATTACTCAATTACACAGCTTGAGAATGGAACCATCAGGCCAGGGCTAAGAGGCAAAGTTTTTAAAGGCCGGGGAGGGTTCTTGCTTTCCTCGAAGGGGAGTGGAAGTTTTTCCCCAGCATAATTTCCCTGTGGGCTGCAGTTCTCAATTTCAGGAAGGTCAACAGGAGTAGCCTAGCTATAACCTTAGACCACAGGTGAAATGTTAGCATTCTACACTTCTACAAGTTCAGCTTCCTGTTGCTTTGAGGAAAGGGTGAACTTCAGGCATAACTGAAAGAGTAAATTAGGGCTGGGGAGATAGCTCATTGGTGCGACACCTATCCAGCAAGTGTAAGGTCCTGAGTTTGATTCCTGATAGCCCTCCTCCTGCAATAAAAGAGTAAATTAGACTCTGCATTGTTTCCACCATGGCAGCTTTGACTGGGGAGATGGTGTCAGTGCCACGCAACCTGAGCAATAGCAACCGGCACCAGCGGTGTGCGCAGGCCCGTGCGCTTGCTGCACCTCACACTTTCCAGCATCGCTAAGGGTACATCCAGGGACAGGCCCCAAGGGCGGGACGGGGGTAAAGGATCTGCTCCAGGTCAAGAGGAGCAACAACATCACAAGTGGACAGCCCGATCTTAGTCAGAGCGTGCATTGCTTCCGAAGTATTCCACAGAATTCTTCTCAAGAGAATAATGACCTCTTTAAAAAGTTTCATAAGCCAGATGTGGTGAAGCATGCCTGTAAGCACTCTGGGTGGCTGAGCCAGGAGGATCTCAAATTCAAGCCCAGTCTGGGCAATTTATCAACTTGACAAAACCCTATTTCAAAATTTTCTTTACGTATCAATCAATCAATCAATTAATGCATTTTAGGACAGGGCCCACACGGTCCACATGGTGTACAGGGTCTCACTTTGTAGACTGAACTGGTAATGATTCTCCTGTTTTCAGCCTCCCAAGCGATGGGTTTACAGGTGTGTGCCACCACACCCAGTCTCAATCGCCATCTCAGTGCACCTGGGCGGGGGGGCAGCACAGCACGCTGGGGATCAACCCCCGCCTCCCACCACGCTTTGCCTGAGCAGGCACTTTAGTCTGCTGAGCTATCTGACCAGTCTATCTCAAACTTTTTTTTTTTTTTTTTTTGTCTTTTTGAGACAAGGTCTCACTATGCAGTTCAGGCTGGCCTTGAACTCACTTCTGTAGCCCAGGCTGGTCTCGAACTCGCACTGATCCTCCTGCCTCAGCTTCCCAAGTGCTGGGATTACAGGTGCGTGCCACCACGCCCGGCTTCTATCTCAAACTTTAAAAAATGAAAACAGAGCTTGGATATAGGTCACTACAAATGGTCTGGGTTTAATCCCAAATATGGGTGGTGGGAGGAGTAAAGGTCACAATAATATGGGAAACATTATCTCATTTCCTTAATTTCATAATAATTCTCAATGCTTATTATCAAAATCAATTTTTATTTTTGTATTTTAGGAAAAGGCCTACAGGGTGTTCAGGGTCTTACTACTAGATCAGACTTGTAGTGATCCTCCTGTTTACAGCCTCCCAAGAGCTGGGGTTACAGGCGCACACCACGCACCCAGTCTCAACTGCCACCTCAGCATGTCCCAGGGGCGGGGCCAGCATGCAGGCAGGCCCAGGGATCGAACCCCAGGCCCCTGCGCCTGCTTGCAGGTGCTTTAATTTGCTGAGCTATTTGGCCGGCCCTCAGAATCGATCTTTAACAAAGAAAAGCCAAGAACCTAGCATCATCCCATCTTAATCAGTCACTACAGTTTTCAACCTCAAATTGGAACAAGATCTGATAAATATGAGGATATCAAGAAAAACTGGTTGCTCTGAAATCAGGAGTCCCTTCAAAAATCTGTGATAACGGCTGCCATAGCTATGATGACGCTAGTGGTAAATCTCAAAGCTCAGGCTACCGAAGCAAGAATGCCATTTCAGTCTTACAAACCCATGCTCTGGGGTGGACTATTCCCCACGGTATAATTTCTCTTGAGCCTCTTCTCCACTGCACCTCTGGGATTTCCAGAATGAGATGAGACTGTCGAGCCCCTTGCTAAGTGTACAAGAACAGTAGAGGCTACAGACTGCCGGCACCGCTACTGCACTGCGGTGGGGTACCCTGGAAAGCATGGCAGTATTGGCAGATGGTCTGACAGAAATTGCCTTAACCATTGTGCACTGTTGCCAGGAAGCCCCCAAATTAATCCATGACCATCGGGTGGCAAATTTCAACCTCATGTGTATAAAGATTTCCAAAATAAATCTTTCAACAGAAGATGAAAGCAAGCACCATGCAGCTGTTTATGAAAGGCATTCCCACTTCTGAGAGCAGTAAACAAAGGGGGGGATGGGGTGTGGATAAACACACTTTACAGTCAGCTCAAGGGTCAGGGATGGGGCTCAGTGCAAGGCACTCATCCATCTTCTGTGAGTTCCTGGGCTCCATCTCTAGCACTGCACCTTTTCCCCACCAAAAAAAAAAGAAAAAGAAAAAAAAAAAAGTCAATCCCCAAAGGAGCAATAATAGATAGCCACTAAATACCTGCAATATTTCTCTCTGGAAAGCACATGTAACTACACTTTAGTGAGGTCATGCCTTATACTGCCACGGTACTGAACGTCAAGTTCACAAAATTCTTAAAATGTACTAGAAGTGAGACTCCTGAAACAAGTTAAGGAAGCACAGCCGCACAGCATCTAGTTCCGCCATCCTTTTTTTTTTTTTTTTCTTTGTGGGACCCGGGTAGTTCCGCCATCCTTGTAAAGGAATTAAGCCAGATTTCGGCGGCCTCAAGACTGAAAAGAGGATTCCACGGCCTAATACAAATCTTGTTTCTCGCTTAGGAAGAGGTTCTTTAATCCAAGTGTTCATGCCGCCAAGCTACATCCCCAACAACTCAGTTTTCAAAGCGAGTCTTATGAGTACAACACACTGCGCCACCAAAAGGGCGGAGCTCGGCCCAGAGTGCCTTCCTTTACTGCAGCCCATGCCTCACTCCCAAGCCTTGTTCACCTCTTGGTGATCTCCCTCTTTTTAAAGCACTGCCATACCATCAGAGTCTACATACAAACACATCTCCTGCACCTACACACTGGAGTCTCTACACTAGCATCGGTCCTGTTCAAAGCAGTTTTCAGACAGCACGGACAATCCTCAAGACCGAAAAGATGACTCCGCAGACTAATATGCATCTTGTTTCTTAGGAAGAGGTTAAGTTTTGCTCACAGTAACACACAAAGATCCTCTCTCGGGGTCCATGAAGCCCTCAGATAATGCAAAGCCTGCTGGCTGTCTCTGGCCTCACCACACTTCTCCCTGCTCTTGGTGCCACACGGGTCACTGGGATGCCTCTGCAATGCAGCACACGACCTCCTACCACAGGGCCTCTGCCTGGACCACTTCTCCCCTGGTTACCTGTACTCTGAACTCCTCCACTTGCGGATCTTGCTCAAACCTCATGTGAGGGAGGCTACCCTTACCACTCCACTTTCCATGTCGTCCCTGCCTGTCTTCTTCAGATTCCTAACTCCTTTTCCTGTTCTACTTTTTCTTTCCTGAGGTATTCCCTGCTAACGCACTGTATCACTTCCCTTTCTGTATGCTCACTGTTGTTACCTACCTGCACGGTCTGGGGAGCGCAGGGCCATGCACAGCTCAGTGTAGTGCCCAATGCACCTCGAGGCTATCTGGCAGACGGCAGGCACTCACCAGTGGGCCCATGACTCAGGCCAAGTCCCACGGCACTACTTACTACCTAGGAAGACACGCACACCACGATCATATCTGGTAAGCAGACCGGTGGGTGAAGAACCATGCAGTACCCAAGCGGGCAGCTTAGCAAGCTTGCTTCACAGCAAACTATTTTTGCTTAAGTTGCTTGTTACCAAAATGGATCCTCTACGCTACTGGCATCACCACCCTAGGCTCAATGTCACAGCATATGGTCTCCTTTGGAGGGTAAAACAAAAACAGCTGGCTAAGAGCGCTGAGCATGCTACCAGCCAAATCATCAACTAGTGATAGCGCAGCGTCAACTCATCATTCATTCATTCATTCACTTCACCCACGTATACTTCTTGTTGGGCATTGGAGGAGATGGCACGATAAAACAGGAGTTTAGCTGAGAAGAGGCATTTTTAAAGGTGCAGGCACAATACAGCACGGTCAGAGCTGCATGGAGGACACGAAGCGCTGGAGAACACGCAGAGGAAGGGCCCTGCGCAGAACTAAGCAAGGGGTTAATAGGGAAAGATTGCTTGGAGGACCCAAAGTCTAGGCATGGCCTGGCAGCTCAGGGAGAAGCGCAAGTTGGAAGAATACTTGAGCCCGCCAGTGTGAGACCAGCCTGGCAACACGGCAAGACCCCACCTGAAAAAGGCAAAAATGCCTGCAAAGATTAACATTCATGTAGTTAATCTGCTCCTCCTCTTCCCACTCACTTGTTTTCCTGTATTACCTGTTTTGAGTACCCAGTATTGTCAAAGACTAGCAGTATTTCTGTAAGCCCAAGTGACTCGACTGGATATTTCTTCCCATAGTAGGAGGAAGGTATTATTTCCATACACACACACACACACACACACACACACACACACACAACTGATGCACAATGTGCCCAGATACAAAAGAATTATTATTTTTTTAATTTTATCACCCTTCTCCATCCTGTACAAACTCCTTTCTGCAAACCTCACAATTTCCCTCATTCTGATTTCTCAAATTTCAACATCCGCACCCCAGCCCTACTTGCATCTGCAAACCCAGCTCTTTCTTTCTTCCTTTCTTTCTTTCTTTCTTTTGTCTTTTTGAGACAGGGTCTCACTATGCAGTTGAGGCTGGCCTTGAGCTCACACCAATCCTCCTGCCTCAGCTTCCTGAGTGCTGGGATTACAGGTGTGTGCCACCACGCCCGGCTTCTTTCTTTCTTTTATTTATTTATTTTCTTTTCGAGACAGGGTCTCACTATACAGTTCAGGCTGGCCTTGAGCTCACTTTTGTAGCCCAGGCTGGTCTCGAACTCACACCAATCCTCCTGTCTCAGCCTCCCAAGTACTGGGATTACAGGCATAAGCCACCATGCCCGGCTTCTTACTTTCTTTAGATGAGTTCCCATTCCAACCTTCTCTAACAGTATGGGGTCACTTTGCACCATGCATTGTTTAGACCCTAGACTCTGCTCTGACACCATCCTGTAGCTATTTTAAGTAAGTATTTATGCTTTATCTCTGAAGTGAGACTGAAAGCAATTAGAAGACACAGGACACAGCATTTTGGTCTCTCTCGCTGATTTCCAACACAGTATTCACAGTATTTACTCAATAAGCAGAGTTATCAGGGGGTCTTCAAATGACAATCATAGCCTCTGAACTTAAAAAAAAGAAAGGGCTGCAGTGAGAAACTGATTTAGAGCCAAGAAACCTGGGATGCAATTTTGTAAGTATTAGCATATAATTAGCTTCAACTCTTCCAATCTTAGTTTCCTCATTTGAAAATTACAGATAATATAATACAATCTGTACCTCACAGGATTGTATCAGATGAGAAACTTTATGCCCAAGCCACTGTAAGCCATAAGATGCTACCGGATAAAATCGCATTGGTATGACAGAACTGCCCACGCATATGTTTTTCAGTTTCACCCACATGCACAAGCCCATGTTTTGAAAAAAAGAACACGGTTGTAATGTGAAGAATTCAAACCAAGTCAGGCATGGTGGTGCCCACCTGTAATCCCAACACTTTAGGAGGCTGAAGCAGGAGGGCTGCAAGTTCAAGATTAGCCTGGAGGTGCTGGGGAGATAGCTCAGTAGAATAAGCCCTTGTCTGGCAAGCTCAAGGGCCTGAGTTCAATCCCCAGTTCTTCAATCCATCAATCCATCAATCAATCAAGATTAGCCTGGGTAGCTTAGTGATTTAGTGAGACCCTGGCTCAAAAACAGGGATGTAGTACAGGACAAAGGCATTGGGTTCTGCCCTCAGGACAGCAAAAAGAAAACTGTAATCAGATACTAATAATGAAGATTATATAAATTTTAGTTCCTGGAAAAGTCTCAAATCTACTACAGATTTTTATCTGACATGCTCATCCACAAACTTTTCTAATACATTAATAAAAGACCCAGCAGACCCAGTGCTTCTAGTAAAATTAAATCCTTTTCTTGCAATTTATGTAATGTGTTTGTGTGCAGAGAAGCGGAGGCAGAGTTGTCACACCACATAAAAGTAAAACTTGTCATCCTTGTCCTGACCTCCCACCCCCATCTAGTCCCTCTCTCCGGGAAGCTGTCTCCTCTCTCCAGGAAGTTGGTCATCAAAGCTTAGGACAAAGGCCCAGACCAGGCAGTGGGTCCCCGTCCAGCTCCCCTTCAATTCAATTCCCACTTGCCCAATCCTTCTGATGCCCAGTAGGCTTGGAGCTTGGGGTGCACAGGTCCCTTTCTGCCAAAGCCTTCTCTGGAGCCAACAGGGAGTAGGCGGCAGTGGAGCTGAGGTCCCTGTGCACACACTGTGCCCACCCCACCCCTGTCACAATCTCCCATTCTGCCGTTCACCACATGACAGTGAGGGGCCTGTTATTCTTCTCAGTACTAACAATTTAGAATAGAAGGATCGGGGCTGGGGGGATAGCCCAGAAGAATAAGTGCTTGCCAAGCAAGCACAGGGTCCTGACTTCAATCCCTGGTACGGCCAAAAAAAGAAAAGAAAAGAAAAGGAAAAGGATCAGACTTTATCTCCAAAGAGCATACAGGCGAGACAGGAGAAAGCCAGGAGCCGGTGGAGGATGGTAAAGTTTGCTAAGAGCAAAGCAGCATGAGGATCAGTCAGTGACAGCATAGGAAGTAACACTGTGGGGAAAAGATTCTGAGGGAAATGATGTCACTGTGGTGATATCAGAAACCCGTGCAGCCATCTGCTGGGAATGGCACGAGGGAGCGCAGGCCAGTGGGGCAGGATCTCTCCAGACTTCAGACTTACGACGTTTTTGCTTGAGCTTCTGAATTGTTCTTCTCTAGCATTTAGAAGTCTGCACTCAATGGGTATGGATTATGTTTGTTATAATTCTCACATGTCAGTCTTAGAACTAGTAGACGGTAGATGAATACTGATCTGATAAAATCAATAAAATAGAAATCCAGAAATTCTCTTTACCAATTCGGTGCCTTTGGTTCACTTAATATTGAAATAAGGGAGCCTGACAGGATGGCTCAGTGGTCTAAAGCGTCTGCTTAGGAAAGGTTGGGCGGCAGCAGGGACCACGGTTCGATCCCCGGCACCACATGCTGCGCCAGCCCTGCCCTCAGGGCAGGCTGAGCCGGCCATAAAAATAAATAAAATAAAAAACTAGCAAAAGTTCTGAAACAAGAAAAAAATAAAATAAAATAAAATAATTCTTAAAAAAAAACATTGAAATAAGATCGATCCCTGGTACCAAAACAATTCTTTTGTGTGTGATCATCTCTGCCCACCTTGGGGGTGGGGCTGGTGCAGCATGTGGTACTGGGGATTAAACCATGGTCTCTATACACTTGCCTATGCAGGTGCTTTAGACCACTGAGCTATCTCACCAGCTCCCCAAAAATAAACAATAAAAAAATAACAATTAAAGGGAAGCAAGAGGAATGGGGGGAGAAAAGACATTATGTACAAGTTTTCTTTGATGAATGTACATATACACTAATGAACACAGATTAAAATATAATGCTAAAAAAAAAAAAAGAAAGAACAGGCTACGCTTAGTCCAACATGTGTGCCTGGCTAGCACATGGCGAGGCTAGGTATCGTCTCTCTCTGGGCGTTTACCAGTGAGGGCCATCAGGTGACCTGGCTGCCTCTTAAAGACCACAGCAAAATCCAAGACCTCACTTCCATTTCCCTCTTTGACAATAAAGCAGAGATCAGACTGTAGTGTAGGAGACCTGGGGTAGGAAGTTGTAGAGCAGAAAGCTCTGCAGGCGACTAATTTCCATCTAACCCGTTCAAATTTCAAATTTGACTAATAATGAGAAAATACGCTGCAATTTAGAAAACAGTGGTTTTAAAGATCACATAAGGGGCTGGGGAGGTAGTTGCCTGGCACAGATGCCTGTCTGGCCAGTGCAAGATCATGAGTTCAAACCCTGGTCCTGAAATAAATAAATAAATAAATAAATAAATATCTTGAAAATAAATAAATAAATATTGCGTAATTTTCACCTAACCCATGACAATTCAAATTTCCTGAACTAGTTTCCCAGAAAAATTCAAAACCTCTCCACTGCCACTAAGCTTGATCAGAGACAGATAAAGCAATTGAGAAAAAGCGACACTGTGGTTAGAGAAGTTACAGTTTGCTCTGGGGTTAGTTAGGTTCTCATACTGACTCGGTAAAATCTCTGCATTTCTAAATATGTGCAGCACACAACATTCTCGTGTGTGGCCTTCAGCCAAATATGACTGTCAAGAAGCCACTGAGGTGTCTTCATTGTTTTAGTCACTTACAAGATCTAGCTAGTTTAACTGCACATTCTCCACACCCTATCTCCACCTGTAAGATTCACTAGCCTCCCACTGTTCCTAATGAAAACTCCTGCCTGGCCCCGGTCCTGGTCCTGGCCCCGGTCCTGGTCCTGGCGGGGCTTGGGCTGTTGCTCACACACATGCAAGCTGGCCTGCAAGGGCACCAGTGACCCATAGAGCTGTCAGGATCAGCAGCTGGAGGACAAACACTCCGCTGCATCTGAGACGCACTCTGGGGGGCTTCTCGGACTTGGGTGGGCTGCCCACAGCAGTGATCGCTTCACTCACCCTGTCAGCAGCCTCTCCCCTGTGCTATTTTGTCTCCCCTCCCACACCCCTGGCCCCTGAGACACAAGCTCTGCTTCCCAGGAGGACAGCAGTAAAGATGGTCACGCAACTGGCAGGAGGAGGAATGCTCCAGCTGAGGGCTAACACTTGGGAGATGGGCAGAGAACTGGTCTCCTCGCCCCCATGTGCAGGTCAGAAGGGAACAAGAGCCTGTCTGGTACAGAGGCTAAGATGCATTTTTTGCAGAGCAACTTTAAAAGCTAGGAGAGGCAACTGGAGAAGAAAAGGCAGAATCAAAACTCCTTCTACTCCCTTCTCTGGACCTCGTGCAAGGACACGGCACCATGTGCCACAGCGGCAGGAGAAGCCAACCTGTGCCATATGCACACACTGTGCGTCTTCCACCCCACACTGTGAGAAGAGCCAGGTAACAGGGACAGGAAACAAGTCCTGCCGAACAGTTCAGGGAGAGAAGGGCTACTCTTCACTCTCTGGCAGAGGAAGGCGAAGAAAACATTTACTCACACGTCATTGAACTCCTCCAGAGACCGCGCAGGTGTGAAGACATCCAAGAGCCCAATCACCTATTTTAAAAAAATGAAAAATAAGTATTGAACTCATCTTTAGGTCTTAATGACAGTAAACAGACCTAATTCCAAGTCCAGTTACCTCAGCCCACACCGCACCACACATTTAATAATTCCAGCTGATTTTTCTTTACTCCAATTATGATTAGATTTTTACTTGTTAGTAGCACTTCTCAGAATAACCTATTTCATCATTGAAAATCTCTCTCTCTCTCTCTCTCTCTCTCTCTCTCTCGCTCTCTAGGATCTCTTCACAGCCAATAGCATTTTTTCTTTTCTTTTTTTGGCCAGCTCAGCCCACCCTGAGGGCGTGGCTGGCATGGCACGTGGTGCCCGGCATCGAATGGGGTGGTGCCTGCTGAAGCATGCCTAAGTAGGCACTTTAGACCGCTGAGCTATCTTGCCAGCCCACAGCCATTAGTTTATTAGAAGGCAAAGAGAGTTAGAATCCTGCCTGTGCATGGATGAATAGTTTAACAAACCGACCAAAAAAAAAAAAAAGTCATATTTCTTCTTTTCTTTGTCTTTTTTGAGACAGGGTCTCGTTATGCAGTTCAGGCTGGCCTTGAACTTAATTTGTGGCCCAAAACTGGCCTTCAAATTGCAGCAGTCTCCTGCCTCATTAAGTCACATTTCTGAAGCAGTAATTTTGCTTTTGAAGATGTATCCTACCGAAATGCAACCTTTAAAACCACCATTCTTTAAATTCCAAAATATTTTCTTGCCATATTCTTAAGAGCATTTTCTTTTTTAGTGTATGTGCTGTCAGAGGGAACACAGTATTTTCTGAATAAGATAATTTTTTAAAAATTATTCTCAGTGATTTAGTTCAGATTGTTTAATATGGACCAAGGTGGGGCTATCCTTACATCCGGATAGAGCAAAGGGCTACCTCATAGTAAGCCATGGGGTCTCAGCAGGCTATCTGGCCATGGATGGATGCTGCTGACTTCTCCATGCATGGCACCCCTCTGCCCCATCTCACTTGTCAAAACAGTGAGATGCTGAACATGAGCAACAACGTCCTGCATCTCCAGGGTGCCCAGCCAGCTTGCAGGGGAGCTTTGGACGAAAGCCAACGATCATCATGAAAACCGAACCTGACTGGCCTCACTACAAGGCTGCTCTCCACCAAAGGAGACAAATCACTCTAAAGGCTAATTAAAGCTCAGAACACTGCTAGGAGAAGGAAAATTCATGAGGATGTGACTGCGCGCACCCAAACATCAGACTTTTCAAAGCAACTTGAATCATACGGTTCAACCTCAAGGAAACAAGTGGCTTAGGAATCTGAGTGCCAGAACCTGGCAAGCCTGTATAAATTGTTCCGAAGGACAGTCACCCTTCAGATCCTTGCCCACACAACTATAGGCAATAAAACCAAAATGATGTGTAATTACACGAGCCATTATAATTGTCATTAACATTTTGGGATATTTTCTTTGATTCTTTTGAGCTGTACATAAATTAAAGGAGGGGTTATACTCTGAGTATAGTTTTATATCCTGACTTTTTACTGAACTTACAAGGACTGTTCTTATAACACTTTCAGTGATATTTATATATACCACATCTATCCTTTAAATAGGTATAACCTGACTGTAGTGTTTGGTAAATATATATATATATATATATATATATAT
>PVJA010021478.1:0-35420 GCA_004027025.1 Myocastor coypus | reverse complement strand
AAAAAAAAAAACTCTCCTCAGAGTACTGGAGGGGTAAAAATGAATAATGCTCCCTCCTCCCTCTGCCCAGGCTCTTCTGTGTGGTGATCACCCTGCTCTCTCCAGGCCCCTGGCTCCCCAGTCCTCCTGGCCCCACCAACCTCTCTGTCCTCTCCATCTCTGCACTGCTCATGCTACCCATTCTGGATGATCTTTCTCTGAGCAAGAGGAGTACAAGGTAGCCAGTAAGTGCTTTGCAGCTGTGGAACGTGGGAAGCGTTGGGGGCCAGAGCACTCCATACTCCAAGTGCCATTACAAGGAAGAGCTACTAAAGACCCCGACCTCCACTGCCAGTCTACACGGTCTCCAAGACAATCAACTGTTTTCTGAAACTATTTTAGGAGACATTAAGCAAGATAAATTTTTAACGTAGTCTTCAAAACACAGAGGCATCCTTACATACTTCTTTCTTGTCTTTTTCTATGCATTATGTGCAGGTGCTCTGGGGTCTTACTACACAGATCAGACTTGTAGTGACGCTCCTGTTTTCAGCCTCCCAAGCTCTGGGAATGCAGGTGCTCACCACCACACCCTGTCTTAATCACCATCTTAGTGTCAAGGAGCCTTGGGGCAGGACCAGCACAGCAGTCCCCTGGATCGAACCCCAGCCTCTGCACTCTGTCTAAGCAGGCACTTTAGTCCACTGAGCTATCTGGCCAGCCCTCTTTGAATACTTCTTACAAGGTCACCCTTCAAAATACTGCTGTCTTCTTCTGAAGGTAGAACTAGCAACTACGTTATCCAAGCTGTCTGAAATATAACCATATCTTTGTTCATATAAGTAAGTTTTCACTCCTTGTCTTTTTTTTAAATTTTATTTAAATCTTTAAAAATCTTTTATTTATTTATGTACTTAGTATAGGACCTTTCCAGACAGCTCTGACTCATAGCGATCCTCCTGTCTCAGCCTCCCCAGCACTGGGATTATAGGTGTGTGCCACCATGCCCAATTTCAGTGGCTGGCACAGCATTCTGGGGCCAACTGGCATGCAGTACTGGGAATCAAACCCAAGTCCTTGTGCTTGCCAGGTAGGTGCTTAGACTGCTGAGCTATCTCCCCAGTTCCCGTTCCTGGGCTTTTTGCTTACATATTTACATACACTATGTGAAAGTTATACAAATTAAAATTATTTTTACAATTTTAATAGCTTTTTCTTTGTTTGGCTTTTTGTTTTTGAGGAACCTGGGATCGAACTAGGTCCTTGCATTTTGCCAGGCAAGTGCTTATTCTACTGAGTGATCTCCCCAGCCCCTGTTGTTGTCACTCTCGTTCCTCTTTTGTTTTTGGTCCTTAGGCCAAAATGCTGTGTTGAGTGGCCTACGAAATGACAGCGTTTCATATGAACCAAAGCTTCATACATGCTAAACACATACTCTACAAGTGAGCTACATCACTAGCCTCTAAAATTATTTTTACAACATAAAATCTAGCAGACTCACTTTGGTTTTGTCTTTTTTTCAGAAACAAAAAGAATTCCAATCATTCCAACAGACACTTGTGGCCCGGTGATCTACTTCATCCTATGGAGATGTGAGCAATCTAAAACGATTCTTCAAAAAGAAGTAACTAATTGTCCTGTGTACATAACACCAGGGCCTTACAATGATGGCTTTCAAATGTTTCTCAAGCAGTGGAATTTTAGAAAAACAAAAATCTTTACTAAGTCACCCCTGTATGTTTGTGATTAAAGCACAGCAGGGCGAGTTCCTAGGACGAGTCCCTGGGAATCCTCTGCAGTCTCCCAAGCACCAGCACACAGCCCAAGTATCTTCCATGCACCACAAAACCAGCACTCTTCAGGTCTCACTTGAGGCAAATATCAACAATGCCCTACAAAATGAATGGCGCGTACACAGCATTTCATATGAAGTCACTGAAAACTGAACTTTTCAACCACTAAGCAGAAGAATCCTGAGGTCCTCTGCTAAAATGTCCATACTTGAGCTCTTGTAAATGGCTCCAGGGTGTCCAAATGTTTATTCATGTATGCCTTAAGGCTCACCAGTCTCAGCCACATGAAGCCACCAGCAACACAACCTCCTCCAAACAACTCTCTAGCAAATGCCAGGCAGCTCAGAGAGCATGTCCACACTAAGCACTGGCTCTAAGCTCCTCCTTGTCCTTCCATCGGCCACCCCTTCCCGACTCCGTAAACATTTCATCCCCATTCCTCTCCAGCTTTAAGGAAAAGTCTTCTGTCCACAGAGATGCCAACTCCCTCTTCTTGGCTTCCTGGCTTACTGGACTTGTTCCGCCATGTACCTCGTGCCTTTATCTAAGAAAAGAAAAGCAACTCGAATGATTCACCGCCCTACTACTTGTTTTTTCTGCAGTTAGCATGACAATTATTCACAGTTATTACAGGTGTAGTGGTGCCTCTCACTGGATGTCAAGAAGGCGTTGGGCAAAGAATTCTGGCAGGGAACGCTAGGGGCACATTGGGAAAGGAGAGAAATCTGGCAGCTGCCATTGGTTTAAGCACTTCAAGGTTGGTGGCAGGTTTCTCTTGCCTGCATGTCACTAGCCACAGAGCAAGAATAACTGGCTAGACCAGGTCAGGCTGACAACTGCCCTATGTCATCTAATGTTGCACTCAATAACGAGGAAAGGTGAACCAGCAGTTCTACCTGCTTCTAGCATGTCTCTTGTGCGATAAAACGTTCATTTCATGACAAGTAAGTACTATCTGATAGGAAAGAGCAGGCGGGTCATGTTTCCCTTCATGTATTTTCATTAGAATTGCCAAAAAAAAAAAAAAAAAAAAGAAAACTTCAGAAGCTGTGCTGGAAGCACAGGATGCATAAGGGATTTTTGCATTTTACTTGTGGGCCCAAAAAAATCAATCTGTTCCAAAAGCGCACAGGGCCAGAGAAAGCCAACATCCACAGTATTTTTAACCAATGAAATTTATGCCTATTTGACTAAAATGAAAACACTTATCCCTTTGTGCAATGATTGCGAGGAAGAGGAGGGAGGTGAAGGTGATGATGATATAACTGAAAAGAGCATATTATAAAGATACTTAGTTATTTCTGAATTTTTGTGCCATTCTGTAAAAACCCCAAAACTGAGATAAAGAAACAAAATGCAAGCAAAATGAATCAACGGGATATTACTAGAATAAGTGAACAAAAGAAAAAATCCAGTAGATCTATGCTGTGGACTTAATTTTAGACCATACTGTGAAAGTCCGTGCTTGGGGGAGAGGTGCAACAGGAGACACAGGACTGCTCTCAAGGTGTTTACCTGCCTCCTAGGAGGTAGCTGGACTATCAGATGTGAATGCAGGACTGCAGGAGGGCGCAGGCCAAGAGAGGGCTCCCAGGATGAGCAGAGTGAGAAGCGAGGCGGACAAGCTGCCTCACGTAGTACAGAAACATGGGCAGGAGTCCAGTCTCTAGTAGAAAATAAAGAAGCAGAGACTTCAAGGCCGTCTCTCTGCCTTGCTAGGAAAGCTCTTCCATAGCAAGTAAGAATGCCCTAACAGGCAACTGGCTTGTGCTCAGCAGCATCAGAAAGTTAGTCCATAGGTCCAAGGGCTCACCTCAAATGCCCAAATCCACACGTGCTCAAGGTTCTTACAGAAAACTGGTGCTGAGGCAAAGGACTGCAAATTCCAGCCTGCTGGACAATTCAGGAACTCAGCAAGACCCAGGATCAAGATGAAATATTTTTTTAAGGGCCAGGGTATAGCTCAAGGCTAAGGTCCTGGTTCAATCCACAGCTACAGCAATAACAACAACACACACACACACACACACACACACACACGGAACATGATACTGCATATAACCTATGCACATCTTTCATATGTTGTACTTCGTATGGTCTCTGGATTACTGTAATCCTATATAATATCAAATATAAACACTCTATAAACAGTTGTTATACTATACTGTTTAGGAAATAATCACACAAAAGAAGTCCACATTTCCAGCCCAGACTTACTTTTGTCTGACTATTTTCAATCCACAGTTGGTTGGACCCCTGAATGCATGAATGTAGAACTTGTGGATACTGAGCTGACTCTACACTCCTGTGTTGATCTTTGGGCTTCTGTCCAGTAGAGTGGATTAGTTAGCTACTGGTTCATTTTCCTTTTTTTAAATGTATTTGGATGTTATAGGATCTCACCACACAGCTTGCACTCATAGTCATTCTCCTATTTTCAGCCTCCCCAAACCTGGGGTTACAGGTGTGTGTCAGGACACCCAGACTCTGTGGCTGGTTCAGCCCACCCTGGGGGTGGGGCTGGTGTAGCATGTGGTGCCTGGGATGGAACCACAGTCCCTGGGCTTGCCTACACTTGCCTTAGCAGGCACTTTAGTCCTCTGAGCTATCTTGCTGGCCCAGGCTCATGTTCTTAACAGAAGCTACTGACAACTCATATGGTACTCACCTGGGCTAACAAAGTGCAGATCATCTTCAGCCATTAGTCACTTGCTGAAGTTCCACCCTCAATACACCAGGAATGGAAGGTAGACCAGCTGTCTGGGAACAATGCAAGAGCAGCAGCAAGGGAAGTGAGTGTGGTGTTGTGAGCACAGGGAAGACTTACAGCGGCCCACTGGCCTGGCCAGCATCATGGTTATTCTCCCTGCTTGCATCTCAGTACTCTGGGCATTCAGCGACAATGTGTATATCCATAATATCAGAAAAAATAGTCTTAGCACATACCCAAGGAGGAAAAGAACAAATGAGATTCTGGCGGTGACACTCATAGTCAGAGAAATGCAACAATTCAAGTATATTTCATAGTCATTTAATTACTTTTAAAAAGAATAATTCCCAAGACCAATGAGCACCTAATATCACCCATACTATAATTTGTCATTATTTTAATAATAAAAGGGGCCTGAGGAGATAGCTCAGTAGAATAAGTGCTTGCCTGGCAAGTGCAAGGGCCTGAATTCAATCCCTGGTTCTGCCAAAATAATAATAATAATAATAATAATAATAATAACAATAATAATAATAATATCCCTGACATAAAATAACCTGAAAAATCCTCAGTTCTTAGATGTGATGTAAATAAATATTCATATACTCTAGCTCCATGAGATATGAGTGTTACAAAACTCAGCTTGTCACTGTGCCTTGCATGGTAAAGCAGGGAACTTCTGTCCTCCCCTGATTTGTGGCAAGATATGGAAAAAGTACTTCTGCCCACAACTCCTTAGTTTTAACGTTTTCCTTTTTCTTTGCATGTGTATGTATTTGGTACTGGGTCTCACTACACAGCTTGGACTCCTACTGATCCTCCTGTTTTGAGCTTCCCCAGCACTGGGATCACAAACATGTACCACCACACCCGGACTCGGAGGCCAGCTCAGCACACTCAGGGGTGAGGCCAGCTTGGCATGCGGTGCTGGGGATCGAACCCAGGCCCTGCATCTGCCTAAGCAGGCACCTAGTCTGCTGAGCTATCTCGCTGGCCCAGTCTTAACATTTTCAACACAAGAATTCCAACTCTAAAAGTTATAGATCACTTTTCTTCTAAAAATGGAATCAACACACTAGTACAGTCATGCAGAGTTTGATGACAGGGACGCACCCTGAAAAAAGTGTCTCATCAGGCAACTTCTAGGTGCGAACATTAGCGGGTACTACAGATACCTCGATGGACTTCAGGTACCTCTACGTCACTCACTGTCATGGTCTCTTGACACATTCACAAGATGCAATAAACACTAGGTGTGTGAGATTACAGACCTATGTAACACAGCTTACTGCTTTGCAGTAAACTTCTTTCTCATAAGTAGCATACTGTACTCTTAATAATAAAAATATGATAAATACATAATCTAGTAACACAGTCATGTACTGTCATTTTTAGGAATTATGCATGCAACTGTATGTGTAATCCTCCTATACAACCGTCAGTGGAGCATGTTGTTCACACCAGCACTATTACAAAGCACACAAGAAATGCAATACTGACCAATTCCATGACATCTCAGAGCAATCACTTTTCAGTTGTATTATAATCTACGGTGTTGCACATCTGTGGTCTACCACTGGCCAAAAAGCCACCAAGCAATGCATCCCTATGACCCTTTTTTAAATTTTATTGTATTAACCCATGCTGTACATGAAGTCATATTCATCTTAGGAAGTAGCTCCATGTACATAACACATCTTGATCCCTTTTTATTACCCTTTCCCTCCCTACTCAACTCCCTCCTTCCACCTCTAACTCACAGTCCCCCTCCTCCCATCGCTAAATCTCCTGGCCCCGTCTTCATTATTGCTGTCACTTTTTGTTTATGCCTATGACATATAAGGTTTATATTCATTGTATTTGGTACATGTACAGAACCTCTCTTAGCCTTTGAATCATTTTTGTGGATGGAAAGGACAGATACTCCATGAGGAACAAGAAGCATCTTAAATCTTAGCAAAAACTGTTTTCTTTGCTGTTTAAAATTAGGTTATGGTTAAAGCCCATGGCAACTATTTTAATGATACCTAGTTTAAAATTTGTTTTCTGTCACATATTGGAGGGGAGACCATGACACTGTGAGAAGCTCAGCCTAACCCTTCCCAAATCCAGTACATCTCGACATCAAGTTTCAACATGTGTAAACGCTGTCTGTTTTCCTGCAGATCACAGTTCTCTTGCCTTCTGCCCATGTCCTTGTTGCAATGTAAGACCCAAGAGGTAGAAGTCCACTCACAGAGTTCAGAACAATGTAAATGTATCAAAGAATGTGGCGGTGGATAAGAGACTACATGGCTCGATATTTGGTGTGCTGTAATTTTACATTCACCATGGTAGCTCCTTCCTCAATACTACCACTGAGCCCTGCCATTCTTTTTTAATGAGTAGCTCACCCTCCTCCCACAGTTATTCATACAGCATGCTGAATAATTTTCTGCCCCTTGGCTGGCATAACAACAAAGCTCAGAAGCAGGAAGGAACACCATTTACAGAAGGTCAGGTGATGATGTAATTAACAGATGAAGGAGTGATATTTCAGAAAGCCCCATACAGCAAGACTCAGGCTGACTTTCCAAGTCGGGACACTACCAGGAAATTATAGTTGCTATAGCATCACTATCTACATCAAAAATTTTTCTCCAAATGAATAGAAGCACATGTAAATATTATCCTTCCTGCAAACGTTAAAAGCTTCATGGAGAATTTTTAATAAGAAGCAAATTTATTTTATTTATTTTATTTTATTTGTATTTAATACAGGGTCTCATTACATAGATTGGACTCATAGTAATCCTCCTACTTTCAGCCTCCCAAGCACTGGGATTACAGGCATGTGCCACAATGCCCAGTCTTAGAACCAAATTTAAAAGTACTATGGAAGAGGATTCTCTTGCCTCCTACCCTGAGCAAGGTTCAGGATGTGTGTTTGTGTGCATGTTTGCCTAATACCTTTCTTGTGACGGGAATGCATCACGCAGGAAACAAAGTCAAGCCACAAAGAACCAAGTTCCACAATAAAGATGATTAAACTCAGTCCTCGCCTATACAAGGAAAACTAGTGGCGGAGATTGTCAACAGATGATTTCATACAATCACAGACGAGAGAATGTATGAATTTACAGTGTCAGCCACAAGTCCATCAAAAGAAGAAATGAGTTATCTTACCCTGTTTTCCCAAGAAAAACAAAGAACAAGTTGACTAAAGCACAGGACTTCAGCTCCTGACCTCAGAGGAACTAGAAAACAGGGAGGTATAGCTTTCGAAATTCACTTCTAACTGCTACAACAAGCCATGTGATGAGGAGATTCTCCAACTATGGACAAGAAAGGTGTATTTCACTCAGGATGTGTTTTCAAGCCAAGAAAAGAGATCCACTGTTAAGAAATTCCTCATTCCAGTTGCAAGAGCATTGGTCACTATTACCGTCTGCATTTCTAACAAGGTACAGTATGAAACATAGGACTGAAAGGTACTCGTAGAACAAGCAGATATCAAATACCAAAATCCTCAAAAATAAAATGTTAGCTCTGAAAATGAAAAAATATATTAAAATTATAAAACATCTAAAACAAATGAATTCAGATGCTGTTATGCCTTTTCAAGTTAAGAATCACATATTAGACAAACCACACACACACACACACACACACATGCAGACCACATGATCAAGATGAAAACATTAGAGGAGTTTACACACTCTGGTAAAATAACATGGGTTAAGAGTTTCTCTCCTAATTCAAAGTTACTTCTAAGACTCCTTCAGGACAGAGGCCAGGTCTTATATATCCTTGTATCCCAAGCACCTACCATAGTACCTGGCAAGTAGTAATCAACCTACAGTATAATGGGTAGTTATACTCATTGCACATGGGACAGAAAATATATTAAAGGCTTGGCATATGCTCATCTGTGTCCAGCAATTCAAAAGCTAAAAATATTGATAATATGGTGAAACACAGAAGCTTCTATACACAATGGCAGAAATCCCTGAAAGAAAGGTCTGGCCACATAGCTCAATAGATTAAAGTATAGACCCTTACTAAAATAAAATATAAAAAGAAAGAAAGAAATAAATCCTTGAAAGATATGTCTCAGTACCCAGGAGCCATTGCTGCAGATACCTTCCTCCTAAAGTGGGATGCATGACTTATATGGCTGCTTGGCTCCAATCCCACATCCAAAATAATCAGTTGCACAAAGTAGGTTTAGTTCCCAAACTGTCTGGACTTCGTTCTTCCACCAACATCTGGGTTCAGCATGATTCCTGACCTCTACCTCAAACTGGAGCTATCAAACACTATGAACCTTACTCAGCAAGAAAGTAATGTCAGGTCAAGGCCAGAAGAACCAGAAGCCACCATTAGCAGAAACACGTTAGAAAAATAATTCCAGCATTCATACAGATGTTTCTAAACATCTGAAATGTTGTAACAACTTTGCCCAAGAGGAATTTTAAAAACACTTTCTCAGATTTAAACTAGTCACACCTTTGAAGAGAAAGGTATTTTCCAGAAAGTTAGTTTTACTAGGCAGATAAAATAAACTCTTCTTTTTTTTCTAGAGAGAGCATACTATCCTCTTTGCTGTAGAATTTGGCTGCAAAACCCTAGTTCATAATCTGAGATGTAAAAAGTGATTATTTTTAAAAGACATGTCTAAAACTGACCCAGTTTGGAAACCTGGATGCCTTTACGTTGCCACTGAACTGAAACCATTCATGAGAATGGAGCTTTAGAATGCTCAGAATGTTCTTCAGGGCTCAACACAAAGATATTTGGCACAGATGACTGTAAATATTTGTAAAACCCTGGGTAAAACGATGGTATTTGACCACCCTCGAGCTTTCCTTCCAGCACAGCAGTACAAGAGCGAGTTATCTAAGGCGATAGGTTCAGGGAGCTTGGGGTTGAGTTTCTTTTTTCTATTTGTTTAAATACAAAGCCAAGCAACCCAAACCTGCTACTTCATGTCCTCTCCACACTCACTCTACACGTCTATCCAGTATTTTTTTTAACCCTTCAAAACAGTTAGTTGAAACAGAGGGTTTATTTTTTTCTTTTCCCATTTTTCTAAGTTGAACCCCCACAAAGAATAAAATACCAGCCAAAGGTATCAAAGTGCAAAGCAGGGCTTGGGCAAAAATCATAGCTCTGGATTTCACAATACAATTATCTATTATCTAATACAATTAGCCTTCTGAGTTGGCTACAGATCTCTTTCTCTTCCTCATGTCAATGTAGTTTTAAAACTACTTCAAGGGCCAGGCACTGGGCTCCACTCCTATTATCCCAGCGCTCTGGGAAGCTGAAACAGGAGAATCACAACGTCAAGTCTACCCTGGGCAATTTAGAAACTTGGCAAGACCCTTTCTCTAAATTAAATTAAATTAATAAATGAATAGGAGGGAGCCGGTATGTAGCTCAATGTGAAGACCCTGGGTTCAATCTCCAGTATGGGGTGGGAAGGGGAACCGAAAAGAAACACTATTTGTGGGACCACTGCCCAGGAAAAGGCCAAGGTTTGGGGGGGGGCAGGGTGAAAAGGAAGGAGCCGCGTAAGAATAAGATACGGCAAGATCCATAACCCAGAGGTTCTCCGTGAAAGCTGCATCAGAGACTCATTAGCCAGCAGCCCTGGACTGCCTGGGCTCCTTTTACCTCTCATCCACACCCTAACGACTGAGTCATCCCAAAGTTCATTTATTTTGTTTCTGGGCATAGACACCCCTCATCCACTGTTTCAGAAATAGGAAATAGGTTGCCCTTTAATTCATCCCTCCCGACGTTCCAGTAAACACCAGAAAGCGCCCGAGCAGGAGAATACTGTGCGGATCACGGTTCAGGCTTTATGAGGTATCTGGAGCAGGGAGAGGTGAGAAACCTCAACAGGAGCCTAAAGCGAGCGAGCCCTGGCTGGGAGAGCAGAGCGAATCCAGAGAAATCTGAGCGCTTGGCGTCAGGAGCGAATTTGCAGGCATCCCTGGAACTAATAAGGGAAGCCAGAGGCAACGTGGAAGGAGCAAGCAGAAGATACCTTTTCCCTGCTGAAGCAGGAATCAGTTTCATTTTAACGCAAACTTGAGAACAGGATCAGAATTTCACTCTATTTTAACTGTATTACGTGATAAAATACTCAGCGTGACCCTGGGTCAAGCTTCCAGGGTTACCGTCCTAGCTATGTGTGTCAGCGTCTTGCTCTGCGTGTCCATACGACACAAGGTAGACACCCAAGATTATGACAACTTTCAGTCTCGTCTTCGACGCTGTAATCCATTCTGCAGAGAATAGACGTGAAACTCCTTTGTTTACCTTTACAAAGGCAGCTATTTTTTAAAGTTAACAGGTGTCCAAGCGATTCAGGATGCATGCAGTTCTGTGCGGTGTAAGCCCTGGAAACAGAAAATGAAGCCCCGATCTGTGGGTGCCCCCGTGCGTCTCCTGCTTCTCTCTGGCGCTCGCCCCAGCGCCGTCCCCCCCTCGCACCAACTGCAGCCGGCGGCGGCTCGCTGGACCTACCTGGCTAGACAGCGGGGTCGCCGGGCTCCCGCAGAGCCTGCCCGGGGCGCGCCGCCTCCCGAGCCGCCCGCAGCCAGCGGAACAGCCCTCGATGCTCCACCGCGCCCTCCACGCTGCACCTCACTGCGCTGCGCTTCGCAGGCTGCAGCGCCCTCGCTCCCGGACCTACCGCGGGCGGGAAGGGGAGGAGCCCCCGCCGCCTCCCCGCCTCGCCCGCCGCCGGCAGCCGCGACGCCCCGGAACCGCGCGCTCGCCCCGAGCGTGGGGCACAGCTGGCCCACAGCCGCGGCCGCCGCGGCCGCCGCAGCTCGGGAAGGCGTGCGGCTATTTGCACAGGAAGCTCGGGCGCCACACTTCCTACTTCCCATCTGGGTCGCCTGGGCTGCAGGTGGTGGCCTTAACCCTGCGCGCACCTCGCCGCCGCGTGTGCGCCAGGCAGCCCGGCCTGCACGGGCGGTAGCTCCCAGGGGCGCTGCGGCAGAGATCCGGGCCGCACCGGACGGCTGCCGGCGCCCTTCCTCCAGCCCTCGGCCACAGGGTGCAGCTCCCGTGGCCCGCAGCGCTCGCTAAAGGCCTCTGTCTTCTCGCTGGCTCCCAGCTCTCCAAATCTTTTTTATGCCTCCCACAGCATGGACCTGCCTGCCCACCTCATCAGAAAACGGTGTGCAGAAACACGACCCACGTACCTCTCTCATAAATACCTGATGTGTACCTGATTTGTCCTTTTATGCCTAAGAATAAATTAGAATATAGAATACAGTCAACCCAAGCAAAGAACAGCTCCTTTGCCTGGTAAAATACAGGCACAGAGCTTTGGGAAACCATGACGTCACTAGACCTGCTTTGTCAACAAATTATGCGAGAAACACAACAGAATGTCATTGGTTTTACCCTCATTTAACAAGCGTGCTACAAGATAATCCGGAAGCCTGGAGAGCACTGGCCCTTGCCTTCTTCATTCCAGAACCGCAGACACTAAATCTGTGTGATGTTTTTGATGGATGACAGGGCTGCGCACTCTGCATTCCGCCCTCAGGTCACAATCCTAGGCCCAAATATGTTGACAAGTGTAATCTTACCAAGTCTTCCTAGGACACAGTAATCTTGGGGCACTTGATCTTGCAGTAGCCTCCCTCTGCTCTCACAACCACTGGCAGGATCTGCTTTTTAAAAGAAAAGGACTAGGGCCAGCGAAACAGCCTAGTGGACTAAGCGCCTCCTTAGGCAAGCACAGCGACTGCGGTTCCATCCCGGCTCCACACACCCATGTCTGCGCTGGCCCCACCCCCAGGGCTTGGTGGCACTGGCCTATAATCCCAGAGCTGGTAAGGCTGAAGACAGGAGGTCACTAGGAGTCTAAGCTATGTAGTTAGACTATGTATCACATACACACTAAATAAATAAACAAACAAACAAACAGAAAGGACTCACAGGTCCCTGTAGAAATGGGCATGTATGTGGAGCACAGGCACTGCTGCAAACACAAGCGGCCCACTTCTCCACCCATGTGCAAGCAGAGCTCTAGGTCAAAGTCCAGCGCTAAAGGACACAGTGTAAAATGCCAGGACAAGTGGGAAGTCCAGCCCACTAGCGGGGAGGAAGAAGAACGTTAGGACAGGAGAGAGAAAACAGTCATAAAATACAGCGACTCAGAGTGATATAATCAAAGGATACTTGTTAGGTTTGCAAAGTCACCTATCTATTTTAAGACAAACACCTCATTTTAAAAATGAGGAAATCGGTGCCTGTATGATAGCAGCGGTTGGCGCAAGCCAGATGAAAGCTGAACAATAGCTAAATTGGTGTCACATGAGAAAGGTGTACGCTAGGGAACTGATTGGGTGCATGTTAGCAACCATACTAACGGAAGTTAGTAGCAGGCTTAGTAGTGGCTTAGATTTTGAGATGACAGGAATTCTGTTGTCACAGGAACCATTGCTCGTGGCCAGAACATGGGAAAGATAACATATTTTCTATGATGCTAGTTTGCTCATTAGTGTTGAAGGAAATCTTCTGAGCCTTAAACCAAAGTTCAGCACAAAGTCTATTTTTTAAATGGCCATGCAATTAAGTTATCATCTCTAATCAGTAGGATAAGAAAAGCTGCTGCCACTAGGAATGAGAATGCAGGCTACACAACCATCACACTGCCTCTTGTCACAAATATTTTGTGTAACTGAATAACATCACTGTGGACTATTTGCAACCATGCCGATTTCCAAACACTGAAGTAAAATGTTATTAAAATTAAACATGTTGAACGCTATACTGTTGTGCAAACAACGCTTCAGCATTGCTGAAGGAGTCCACAGTATGCATGAACACTCATCCTCAGGAATACATCACTGACCTCTCAAGCTGCCACTTCCTAGGAAGATAAAGATACTGCGCTTGTTCTCAAGGACCTCTCAGTGCAGGACAGCAGTCAGACAAGCAAATTAATTATCAGGATGCTATGATGGGTGATAGAAAGTTAAGCCCAGTGTGCTGCGGAAACACCAAGAATAATATAACCAAAGGAAGGGGATGGATGAGAAGAATCAAAGGAGTCATCTCTGAAGTGAGTTAAATCTGAATCTTCCTATTTATTATTATAAAAGTATCAGCACAATGTACAAATGTGCTGACACAAGAAGTTTGATAAGTAGAATGTCTCTGCTACAAAATTCTTTAGCTAAAATAAACTGAACAGAGTATTACTCAGCCATAAAGAAGACTGAAATTCTTTGCAACGAAAAGCATGGAACTGGGGGAATATTGAGGGAAACCTGCCAGACACAGCAAGGCAAGGAGGGTGTGTTCTCCCTTACACACTTGGAAGTGTTTATCTGAAAGTAAAACAGTGATCACTAGCAAGGTGGACAGGTGTGTGCTGAGAGGGCAGGTGCATGTGATCAGTGCATGTGTTATGCAAACGTGGAAATATCACACTGAATCTCATGGAGACGTACAAATCATGCATGCTAGTAAAAGGTTTTTAAAGAGAAAGTGCTCTAAAATTTATCTAAAAGAAAAATAAAAGTCTGGGTTAACACCTGAAAGTATTCTTCTTAGTATGTAAATTAGTAATGTATCACTTACATTTGAATCAGTTACATCTTGAAGCAAATGAACAAACCTTAAGGATTCATTCAGAAGAATCTTTTTATAGTTCAATGAGAAGAAAGGTCTGTACTGTAGTTGAGTCTTTTGTGAAATATAAGATAATGAAACCATATCCCTCTGCTTTCCTATAACAGACTTACATTTTTAGCTATTATTCATTAAACTCCATCAACCATAAATGTAAAAAAAAAAAGAGAGAGAGAAGGGTTTGCACTAATGTTGTTTAGACAAGATACCATGTCTGTATCTTGTCATCTGAATAATTTGAAGACAACAAAATGTGATGTATTAATTATTATTATAACTGTCCTACAAACCTTTTGAAAGTTTCATTGCTATTTTTTTTCTCATTAAAATGAATGAAATTTTAAAAATTTTTAAAAAGAAGAAAGAATCTAAGTACTGGAAATCAGCTTCTGTAACAGAGGCAATTCTTCCACCATGGGAAAATCTTAGGCAAAGGTCATGGTGCTTTGCATAAACAGTTTGTCTTTTCCAAATAGCTACAATATCACTTGCATATTTTTCTGCTGGATCTAATGGGATGGATTCTCTCAAAATTTTCTAAGACAACAAATATGAACCAAGAGTAAAACAATGCAAAATAAGACTATTGTAAAATGATGACAGAGGTTATGCCAGAAACAGCCTTGTGTGGAACAAGAGCAGGCCAAGAAGACAGCGAGTTACAAGGGAAGCAAAGCATAACCCACAAGTCGTAATTCACCTTGGCAAAGTAAGTTTGGCAAGGCTGGAGACATGTCATTTTAATTGCTTCCTACAGAACCAGCTCAACGCCTTATAGAACAAGTTGTAACCAATGGGGCCCTAATTAAACAACAAAAACAAAACAAACAACAACAAAAAAAAAAAACCTGGGCTGGTACTCTCACATGGCATCATCATGCCACACAAGAACCCTCACGGGATGAAGAGCAAGAACCCAGAGGACTCGGGTGTCCAAGGCTCCAACCTCCTCCAGCACACCACTGACAAGCGAGGTTTAAGGGTCCATGAGAGAATGGAGCTCAGTACCTGACTCTACACAAAAATGACTCTGCAGTAGCCCTGAATTAAGATTCTCCAGCAGGAAGTCAGATGAAAACACCTTGGGATTCCTCATGCTTGCAAAATTGGTGTTGTTTCTTCTAATAACATGAACATCTCCTCCTCCCAATACCTGAATAACACAATTTTTTAGGGAATAAAAAAAAAAAACAAGAACCTAACTTGTCATCCCAGCCAAGGTATAAACTGGTTCATAGGAAACAGGCTTCTCAGGACCACACATCGGTGCTCAACGTAAAGATGCAAAGGACTCTGCTAACCTAAAAGTCAAAATAAGGCTGGGAAAGTACCTCAGTGACACAAAGCATGGGAAACTCTGGGCTCAAGGCCTCAGCACCAAAAGAAATTTTTTTTTTTAAAGTCAAAAATATAGGGGCTGGGGAGATAGCTCCGAGGCACAAGTGCCTGCTGGGTAAGTGCAAGGTCGTGAGTTCGAACCCTGGTCCCACCAAAAAAAAAAAAAGTCAAAAATATATATTACCCTAATGGATAGGAATTTGTTCTTGGAATTAAGACCTGTAAGTATCAAACTACGCAAAGAGAAAAATATGGAAATGGTAGTTTTCTAGGAAAACACTATTTTGAAAAGTCTCCTAAAAACTTAAATGTTCTCTGTGATGTACATGGCTGATGCCCTTCTTTCTCTACCTTCTCCTCCTCCAACCTTTCTCTTCCTAGACAAGTCAATCGCCAAGTCCTGAATGATAACCAGAAGCCAGGTGGAGCTAATGAATAGTATCATCTACAACAAATCAATTCTTTTTTCTTCTGGTCCCTGAAAAAGTATTTTTCTCTAAATTGATGGCTGTCCCATAATATGACAAATCTATGGAACAGAACTAAAGGTAGATAGGTTTCAAGGCTAGAGGAGGAGTATGGAGAAAACCAGAGAACACTGCACTGGGATGCAGACCTCTGATGGGAAAAAGGGCCTAGCCTGTTTTTTTGGGGGTTTTTTTTTGGGGGGGGGTCTTTTTTGAGACAGGGTCTCACTGTGCAGCTCAGGCTGGCTTTGAGCTCACTTTTGTGGCCCAGGCTGGTCTCGAACTCGCACTAATCCTCCTGCCTCAGCCTCCCAAGTGTTGGGATTACAGGCGTGCACCACCATGCCTGGTTTAGCCTGTGTTTTCTACAAGAAAGAAATCCCCTGTGGTGGCAAAGTCTCTTTGTCTTGCACATTTACCACTGGTCACCCGAGGTTCTCCGCATCCTCAGGTAGTCTCTGAAGGCTTGGCTGTTGTGTTAGTACATCTCCCCACAGCACACAGCACTGCATGAGCCTCACAGGGTACACCTCAGAGACACTGATAGCATAGCAACTAGCAGCGGCTCTGCATTGTGAGGCTCACGTCTCTAAAAAAATGGACCTCAGAGAGATGGCCTTCTTACAGGTCAGCCCTTGGTGTGCAGAGCCTTCTTATTCCCTGGAAGATGAATCCTATCCAGATTAATAATATGACCATCATTTAAATAAGCAGTCATTGCATACATGGAGTGTGCACTTTAAGATCCCCACAGCAGCCTTTGGACTCCTATTATGACTAGTCACCAGAGCTGTAACCAGGCCTGAAAGCCACTGCATCTCTAGTGGTACACAATGATCTCCTAAGGCCAGTAGCAAAGAAATTAATTCACTGTCCAGGGCCCCTCCTTATCAAACATGGAGTCCTAAACCAGCTCTTTCTGTGTTCCTCACCTGTAGCACTCATGAAACATTCTACTTACCCATAGGTCTATCTGCCTTGATAATCTGAAATAAGAGTATTATAATTTGTTTTTATTTCCTTCAGCTTCTCACTCACAATGTACAATGTCAACAGTCCATGGTATCTTCTTAACATTTTTCTTTTTGCTCACTTAATCATATGCATATATGTTGTACACACACAGAGACATGGACACACACACACAAAGCAACTATCTTAGCTATCTACTTATCTTTTCCATTTTGCTTTATGATAGTTTATATTGTCTTTATCAATTTATAAGAATTTAAGTGCCAGTGAGGTAGCTCAGCGGTCTAAAGCACCTGCTTAGGCAAGCTTAGACAACTGCAGGGATGGCAGTTTGATCATCCCCAGAGTGGGCTGAGTCAGTCACACACACACTCACACACACACACACACACACACACACACACACACACACACACACAAAGTAACTCTTTGTAAATTACATTTAACACTTTTCCTACAATACATTTACAAATATTTTTTCCAAACATAGTTGATATCTATTGATTTGGGTCACTATTTCCAAACCTTTTTTGTTCTAGCCTTATGTGTGCTGGGCAAATAGTCTACACAGAACTGAACTCCCAGGTATATGTTTCTGCATTGTATAATGAAGGATATAAATAGGGACAGTGGCACATGTCATAATCCCTTGCACACACACACACACACACACACACACACACACAATGAGGGATATATTATTCTCAATGTACTATTTTAATGTTTTAATAAAAAGTCAGTCTTAGGTGCATTTCATTGCTAATAAAATCAAAATTGGTGACACTTTCACTGAACACTTTTCTGTAGAATATAATGACTTTAATTGGGAAAATTCTCTTTAGTATTACAGTGCCTAGTAAATTGCAGGGAAATTCTGCTAAAAGAAATACATTCTTATTTTTTCTTTTTTATTGAAATATATAAATGCTCAAGCCAAAGTATTTCAGAATCTTTTTTTTTACTTTTAATATCTTTATTTAAAAATTATACAAGCAAAGTTCATTAAATACATTCTGTTTAAACAAATTTAGATGCCTTGAAATCATAGACTCCTAAAATTTGACATACTATGAATTCTGGTAAATATATATACATATATATATATATATATATATATATATATGTATATATATATACATATATATATGCATATATATATATATGTATGTATGTATATGTAGTCTGTTTACATAACTGCAATCCCAAAAATAAAATTTAAAAAGTAAAAAAACAAAAAGGTTGGGGAGATAGCTCCATGGCACAAGTACCTGCCTGACAAGTGCAAGGTTGTGAGTTCAAACCCCAGTCCTGCAAAAAAAAAAAAAAAAAAAACTCCAATCCCAGCTGCTCAAAAGAGGGCTCACAGCCCAAGGCCAGCCTAGCAACTTACCAAGACCTCACCTTGAAATACAAAGGGCTTAGGAAGTAGCTGAGTTTGGAACATTTCCCATCAGGCATGAGTCCCTGGATTCTAGTCCCAGTACTCCAAAAAAATGTTTTTATAATGAATTTTTAACCATTTTGCTATCGAATTCACAAAACATTAAGTACTTTTGGTAGGACTTTTCTAAAAGTTTTACTTTGGCTCCATAAGATAGATGAAAATAAGCCCTTCAAGTAATTCATTTAATTAACTGCCTACATGAAGCATCTAGTAACAGTAACTTTAAGCATTATTTAACTATGGACAAAATTCATCTTTTCCTCATGGAGCATCGTATGAACAGCTATTGCTTTGCTTTTCACGTATGTTTAAGAAAGCACGACACTGAAAATGGGTGAAAAGTCATTTGACCTAAATGAAAAGTCATGCTTCACAGAATGAAACATAAAGACAACCTCAGATGGCTGCATAGGCAAATCATTATCATTAGACAAAATTTTCATAAATATCAACAAACTTCTGAAGTAGACACAGATGCTGCTTCAATGGATTTGTGAGTTGCACGCATACATCACTACCTTCCTGGATAAAAAGAAATTTGATATTGTCATTTAACTTTCTAGTTCATTTTCTACCAAAAGAAATTATTCCAAAACTTTAAAGCTGTAAGCAAATAAATAGTTACAGTTTATACCATATGAAAGTGGCATGATCACCATTCCAAGAACACGCAGTCTTCCCTGAGTCTGAAATCATGAACAGGCAGGCTGGTAGCTTCCTCTTGACATGTTGACTGAAACGAGTTTGTTGTCCTTAGCCACCAAAGTAGGAACACATCTCATTCTATCAGCAAATGCCTTGGATGTTCCTCTTCAAAGGCAGGTATAGGCTGGGGAGACAGCTCAACAGGTAAAAAGTGCCTTCCTGGAAAATGCAAGGCCCTGACTTCAATCCCTGGTACCACTAAAAAGTAAATAAGTAAAAATAAAGGCAGGTACAAGGTCACTTACACTGGATGGGGAGAATTGGGACAAAGCAGGGTTAGATTTGTCATCCTCCTATGCTCAAGTAAAAATGCTATCCACACACACCTTGAACCACTCAATCTGATGGACAAGCTGGGAGACTACCATCCCATCTTATTTGGATGTAGTATGGAATTACAATAGTTTCTTAAAAATAAGAAATTGAGAACAAATGTCAAATGGGATATAACGAGAAACAGAGATGGTTACAGTAATTGGCTGGTTAGAACTTTTGATTTGAGTCACTTTGGGTAATTTACATTTTGCTTCTACATTTTCTGTTGCTTCTGTACTTGCTCTCTCTTTTTTTTTTCCAAAGATTTTTGTACATGGTCTTCAAAAACAAGTGTTACGATCCTTGCCATTTCCCTGCATCTGTGATTATGTATCTATCATCAGTCCATATCTTGTATATTTTTACTCTCCATTTTCCCAATGCCTTACCTCATTTAGCCTTTCTACTTTTTTCTGTTCCATTAACTACAACTTTTTACCCCTTCAGTTTGCCATGTGTATAATTTAGTGGTTTGTGGATGGATTATCTTTAATGGGATAGTTTTTTGTTGATCTTTTCTTCACAACTAATAAAAACACTTACTGTCATAAATTTTCCCTCTGAGTAAAGTTTCGAGAATATGCTCTGCTCTACAGAAATAAGTATAAAGTATTTTTTAGTGTTCTTTAAAGACTACCACTTCTCTTTGATACTCTTTGTGATTAAACTTGCATCTGGTAGAATGTTTCTTAATTTCCAAGCAGTTATTTTTTTTTGATTGTCTATTTACCATCAACTTCTAATTTAATTGAAATGTAACTTACAAAATTTCTCCTTCTTAGATTTGCCCTAATTTTCCTTTGTTAAAGACAAGTATGTTAGTAACTCATTGTTGTTACTGTTGTTGTTAGACTTTAGAAAATTGCACATCTCCAAAGAAAAGTTTCCTGAGAACTTGTCCTACCTTCTTAGAAAATAAATCCTACTAAGAAGTTCCCATGTTTCATTGTCCTATTGCAGAATGGATTCTAATTTGCATATCTGGAGCTTTTATACCTCTGGCAGAAAACAAAGCAATTAATTACCTTTAATAGTCAGATGATTGTATCACCTTGGAATTTAATCAAGATAAACCAAAGGCCATGTAATTCTCCTGGATTGTACCTGACAAGAACCTGATTTACTTTTTCATTTTCCAATATAGCATCTTGATTCCTTCTCCATGTCAGTGACTCAGGCAGACCTACCTCCCACCCACCAATACAAAGAAAAAAACCACCTCTCTGCCTCACATGTCAAGAAGCCCTCAGCGTGATTCACTGAAACTTTCAGGAACAAGAAAGCAGAGCTATTTTCAACATAAGTAACCAATAAAATATGTATTCCACTGAGGCTTGAAGATTCTGTGCTCAGATCAGCCTTGATGATGTGCTACTCATACAATGAGGACATTTAAAAAGGAAGGCTTAGGGGCTGTGGAGATAGCCGTCTAAGCACAACCAGGGTATAGGTGGGGGACTTTGTACAGGTGGGATGTTTTCTGAAAGTTCATAATGATGAAACAGAAACTTCCTCAATCTGGGAAATTTAAGAAAGAAATAGACTATTTTTGAGCACCTACTGTGCATAAGTCTTAGTGCTGGACATTCTGCTTACCTCAGCTCTCTTAATCTTCACAAACATCATTAGAGAAAGTGATCCAGGCTTATCTACTTACAAACTATAAGCATCATATTTTAAATGGTTAGTAAGTGATATAAGAGAAAAAATGTATGACAACTAGTTTCATGACATCGGACATGTTTAATCATTTAGTGTTAAATTGAGACTGCAGTATTTTTGCCATTAAGTCAAAAATGCCTTGAACTTTGAAGGTTTCAGTTTGTGATTTGTGATTTCAGTAAATATCTGTTTCAAGCAAAGACTAGCATACCCATGCATTACCTTGAAGTAACTATATATATACATATATGATATACATACATATATATTCTCCTAATCAAATGCCCTCATGAAATCCAACCCCATACCAAGCTTTTGTACTATTGATCAGTACTTAACAGAGGTAACTCTTGATCTAATAATCTAAATAATTATTTTAGCTGGTAGAAAATTCATAGTCTTGCCTGGTAAGCATAAGGTCCTAAGTTTGATCCCTGGTACCCCCAAAAAAAAAAAATTCATAGTAATGCATACTTTGCCTTCCATTTTAGACTCATCTTTTTTTTAATCCTTTTTGTCTTTGCATTAAGTTCAAAGCATACATTATTAAATATCACAAATCTCTCATTCACAAGTTCCTCCCATCTTCCACTCACTGAGGCCATTCTTCCCCACCTTTTTCTGCCAGAAAGTGTGATGCCTGGGCTACCTACTATCTGAGACACTTCCACCACCTACCTCTCCTATTCCCCATATAGTCAGTTTTCTTCTGGGATTCCTCTCTTACTATAGTACTTCTATACTCATTGTTTTACTCAAAAAAAAAAATATATATTTGTTAAGTTCCTATTATTTATCTGGGTTCCTTATGAAGTGTGGGGAATGCAGTGAAAATAAGATTTTAAGTGGCATAGGGAAGGAAAATTATATGTGACAATAGGCATATTAGCTGGCTAGAGCAGCACCGAGCCACTGAGATCCGGGCCAGCAGGCAGCTTTTTGAGTCTAGTCTGGCGTGACCTGGACAATTTAATGGCTAGAAGTGTGGGATGAGAATAGGGAGAAAAAGAATGAGGGATTTCTTGGGCAAAGGAGCTGTATGCAACACCAGAACAATGGGTAAGAGACAAGCTTTTTTGATGCAAGAAAACAAAAATTTCTCCAACCAAAGCATTCAACTTAAAATACAACAAAACTTTAGAACTATTCATCAGTAAACATTTTCAAGCTATAACAAAAGCAGAAGGCAATCATAGAAGGCCAACTCTGGATTTTTCAGAATAGCCTATCATAGCCAATACATTCCCAAAGAGGCTCACTGATGGTGAGTTATAATACAAAGCTTGAAAATTTTCTCTGAAGACAAAGGGGTATTCTATGACTCCTCTGATAAATAACAAAATAAGCAATAGCTTGAAAAGGAAAGATTCAGTCACTGTCCCGTGTAAAAGAAAGAAAATTTCCAAACTGCAGAATCTTCGTGCAAAGCTCCCAGATTATTAAATTAGATTAGGGGACCTTGTCCTCCCTCCACATAACCTAATGTGCATATGAAGGCTAAGCCTCTCCCATTCTGCAGTTAGGTTAAAATCACCCATCCCAAAAATCCTCTTCTTTATGGAAATAATCCATGAGTTGATCAACAGAAAAAAAAAAAAAAATTTAGGAGAATGAACCATATTATCTCATGTTATTTAATCCTGATAAAATGTTCCAATCTTTGCAACCTGCAACTTTTACATATAGTTGATAGGACTTTGGGCTACAGATATGTTACAGTACCTGCCTTTGACTACGAAAATTGGAGACCAGGGAAATAGAAATCAAGATTCCGTCATCCCCAAAAGCATGCTGAAAACATAAGTGGCCGCCTGCCCAGGTTCATGCTGTTTCAGTTCAATCGTTCATAGTGTTCCTGACATCCCTGCGATATCTCATCAGCTTATGAGGCTTACCATGAAACAGGATGGCAGCAAACAGCTCCACTGTGAGCTGCACCATCCCGACTTAGACTACACTGCATTTTACACTGCATCTAAAAATCAAATGGAGGAATTTGGGGAGTGGCTCCACAGTTAGCACATGCGAGAACCTGGGTTCATTCTGCAGCAGCCCCATGCAACAAATGGGGCGTGAAATCACAAAGTGAACACTGTTGCCTCTTTTCCAGCAAAGGGAAAGACAAGGGCCTGAGACTCAGCCAAACAGCTCCCAGGATTAAAACTCCTGCAAGCAGGCGCAGGCTGGGATTCAATCCCCTCTGAGACAGCAATTGAGACTGGGGGTGGTGGTATGCTCCTATAATCCCAGCTCTTGAGGCTGTAGACAGGTAGATCACTGCAAGTCCAATCTAGTAGCAAGACCCTGAATACCCTGTAGACCCTTTCCTAAAATAAAAAAAAGAAGAGAAATACAAGGGACTGAGCATAATACATATGGTTCAGAATAAATATTTAAGTGGGCTAATTAGGATTTGCTCATTAGCTATTTTATTATGGGATAGCTCTAATCTCTAGAAACTAATGAAAATTCATGTTAATACAGCAATAAATTGGACTGGGAGATAGCTCAGCAGTCTAAGCACCTGCTTGGCAAATGCAAGGACCTATGGCCCAGACACCAGGCGTGGTGGCACACGCCTGTAATCCCAGCACTGGGGAGGTTACAGCAGGAAGACTGCTATGAGTCTGAACTGTGTAGTGACACCTTATAACAAACAAGTGAACACATAAATAAATGTTAAAAATATGCCAATATATGCTGAGATTTATGATTTCCATTTTACAGATGAGAGAAGTGAGCACCAAGAGATGAACTCACTTCCCTGGGGCCACACAGACTGTCGCCTGGCAGGCCCCAGAGGCAGAATCCAAGAGTCTAGGTGACTCAAGTCTCCACTACAGCACCCTCACTTTCCAAAGTTAAGTTACAGGTGAAATCAAGTGCCTCTTCTTCCCATGCCAAGAACTATTTCGGAAGGAAGACTGAAATAGAAGGCTGATGTAAAACTTTTAATTCTATTTTTAAATACCTACTTAGGGCAAAAGGCCAGGTGTTCTGCCAAAGCCAATTAGGCAATATTCTTCCATAGATCAAGAAGGGAAACACACAGCATACCCTGAAGACAGAGGCTGGTAACTCTGAGTGCCCTGAATGCTCATCATGGGCCTTCTGCAAAGAGAACGAGGCACATTTCCTATACGAGTGAGCAGTCGAGGACTGACTCACAGACTATTTCGGTACAAGATCTTATTTCAACCTTGCTGTCCATCTGTTTGCTGAGAATGTAAAGTGGTCCGGTTCCAAGCTACAAAGGGGGATGAAATCATCCGCTAAAGCCAAAGCTACACAAGCAGGAGCCCCGCAAAGACCTGCCGCGATTGCGTAACAGCGCAGTGCCCTGAGAGGGGAGGCTGGCTCACCCTTTCTGGTTACTTGGCTGGACGCCTGTGTTGTCACTGCTCCTCACCATCCCAGGGAGCTGAGTTCATAGATTCTGCTAAACAAACGATGAACGCTGTAAAATTCATTTTTCATTTACTGCAGACTAGTGGAGATGAAAGAAGCCCTCGAAGAATTGTACACAGAAGAAACAATTCCCCTTCTGGGTATTTTGCTACAGAAATTCACATTGTTCACTATCATGCCACAGTGATACAGGCGCACCCATGTTGATAGCAGCACAATTTGTCATAGCTAAATCTTGGAAGCAAACCAAATGCCCAACAACCAAAGTATAGATTTGAAAAAGTGGCATTTTTATACAATGGAGTATTACTCAGCTACAAAGAAAGATAAACTCAAGACTTTTATAGGTAAATGGATGCAACTAGACACCATAGTCCCACGTGAAGTAAATCAGACTCACATGTGTAAGCATTTATTGTCTCCCTAATGTAAAAAACTGAAAGGTAAATAAGATTCCAAAAGTACCACAGATATAGCAAAAGGAAAAGAAATTGCTCAAAAGGAAAGAACAACTAGTATGGGGGAAAGAAGAAGAGAAGGAGGAGTGCAATATATATTATACATAAGATAGCTAAGATACTTGTACTACTAATTTCTATTAGTTCATTTAAAGAAACACCTACTGCCTATGTTGTGTGATCAAATTTTGCATACCTATGTGCGGTACTCTGAGCAACTACTGTGAAGATAACAATATGCAACATAATAGCCATCATTAATTTCTTATCATCTTGTTTAAAAATTGTGTATCATTTTTAGTTTTTATTCTCTTCTTAAAAAGCCAGTAAGTTTTTAAATGCAACCACTGACTACTGACAATGTCTATTAATACAACACCATAAGTAGTCATTCTTTCCTCCCTTCCCTGCCAATACTGAGATTTAACCTCCTTCCTTAAGTATTACTTCAGCTAGCCTTGTGTGGTGGCACACACCTGTAATCCCAGCACTTGGGAGGCTGAGGCAGGAGGATCAGCGTGAGTTCAAGACCAGCCTGAGCTACAAAAGTGAGCTCAAGGCCAGCCTGAACTGCATAGCAAGACCCTGTCTCAAAAAGACAAAAAAAAAAAAAAAAAGTATTATTTCAGCTAAGGAGTCAACGGACATCATTTGTTTTTAAAGATGCTAAGTGAGTTTATTGTTTCCTGTGTCCCCAATGAGGTGATTTCTCTGAGTGATTTCTTCTGAGGTCATAAGTACTTCTTCTGAGGTAGTTTCCTCTGAGCAGATAAAGTGTACAGCACGCACATGTGTGTACATGTGTATAGACAACTGGGCGATATGGGCTCGGAAATGACCATTCCAAAGAGGAAAATGATTGACACGAGATATTGGCTGAGCCTGTCCTTATACACATAAGATAGCCACAACAATTATACTACTGATTTCTATGAGTTCCTAGAATCACTGTCCTAGTATTATTTTCTTTTCAAAACATACTAGATTATCCTAGAGAAAAACCCTAGATTCTTCCAATCAGCTAAGTGAAAAAAGGCAAAAGTCTGACCCTTCTACCAGAAAAAGATGATGCCCTCAAATTTCCAAGACATTCATGCTTGGATGGTGTAATTCTGCCTTTGGGACTACTGCTCATTGGATCCAGGAACGGATGCTGGTATCACATTTTTCTCTACTAAGAACTTGGATTTAGCGAAAATCTGCGCTTGGTTTAAGCTTTGCAGCAGCTACATTCCATCATCTACGTAAGAAGCAGTGCAAGCCAAAAAGAAGACAGTAAAACATGTGCACAAAGGAGAAGAGTCAGAGAAAGCCAACCGAAGGCTTTTTGGTCCTCAGCTCCAGTTCTTTCTGGAAGCCATGTGTTCCTATCATTTGTTTCCTCAAGATAGTCCCTGTCCTAATAACTTCTCCTTCCTTAAAACTTGTTCAAGTTTATTGACATTATTTGAAATAAAATACACTTCCATTAAATTAAGTTATTATGAAGTAAGTCAGGACTATGCTATAGACTTTTGGGTCCGCCAGCCGTAGGTTCAAAAGGTGTTTTCCTTAAACAGAACCCATCTAGTCTAGGTTGAGCACCCTAGGAGGGGTGAGCTTTAGTTTCATTTATAAAACACAGATAGCTGCCATGAGTAGCTGCAAAAGCCAGGAAATTAAACACAGTTCCCCTAGCATACCGTAAGCATGAGCTATGACTTCTGGGGGAATTCAATGGAGTAGTATTCAGTGGTGACCAAGGACAACACAGCTAATGCTGTTCCCTATGCATTAGAAATAAAACACTACCCAAAGGGCTTGGGCCTACAGCTGGAGACAAGAATTTAAAGAAATCTCTCCCCTCTAGGTGACTGGGTTCCCCATAGTTCTGCTCCTTCCATGAAAACAACCATTCAGACACTTCCAAGTGACCACTAACCTATTCCCTATTCTTTCTTCCCTCTCACCATCAAAAAATCTTCGAGCCTATTCCTATGATGGTGGTATATCCAGGGCTAGATATTCCTGGGAGCACAGAGAGAACACAGGGTTGGAGTCCCAGAACCACAGTGACGGTGATGGGCCACCAAGGCATGGGCCACCAAGATGCACACTAGTATAAACCACCTTGTCATGTGAGGGGTATACTCATCACAGGGCAGACAACTGGGCATTGGGCCACCGTTCACTAGGTAAAAGTAGTATGCTAGAGGTCTTTCCTAACACTAGGACACAATACTCAACACCCACAGCCTGAAGGACAGAAGTTTATTCAGCTCTCCACTCAGGGGATCCACTCCACCACTGACAGAAATGTCATGGTGTTATATGTCCTGAGTCAGCACCGAAAGAAACGATGAGAAAACCCAATAAAGGTGGCTCAGAGGACTCACTGAGATTTGTCTCTCAGTGAGCAAAGAACCTCAAAAGCAACTCAGCTTTATTTCAGGCTAGTGAATATGATCTCACGCATAATTATTTTAGTAAAGGAGGACCATGTGCGAGTCACCAACATGTCCACGATCTCTATTGACATCCACCTTTTCCTTGTTACTAGGTTCACACAGATGTTAACCGTTAACATTCCAAGCAAGGGAGGAAGCAACAAACAGAGAACCAACAGGTGAAGCTGCTATCTATCATCTGGAGTCCCAGCTTTCCAGAATTCCTCTATCCCAGCTTTCCGGGATCTTCAGTAATAGACCGCAGCTGTCCCTGGGCTTTGTTTATTGCACTCCATTTCTTGAGATGCTAATTAGGCTACATCATAGCCAAAGGGTGTAGAGAGGAAAGTTGCTTTGTTGATGGCAGCCAGGAAGCAGAATAAGGGAACAGGGCCAGGCAGGGAGGGAAAGCCTTCAGAGGAAGGGAGCAGGGTCACTCCTCCAATTACTAACACCCCCAGAAATGTGCTTACCCTCTGGAAGCTCCCAGAGCCAGTCAAGTTGATGTCTACCTGAACTGCCACACCTATAAAAGGCTCTCTGTCAACACCAAGTCCACCTCCCCTTCATGACCTGTCAGACCAAGGCTGCTAATGATTCCACTCCCTGAGCCTTAATTTAGCTGGGGAGGCTCAAAGCATACTACTACACACATCTTGTGTTACTTGCAAGAAGTAGAACTTACAGATACATTTGGAATTCCATATTCACAACTCAGCCCTGGGTTCTTCACTTAGTTGACTTAATATAAGTTAAGTATAGTTTCATGTTTTAAATATATTTTAAAGTATTTAGATCTGGTAACCTGAACAACTAATCTGAAGACCACAATATGCAACATCATAACCACTGCTGAATTCCCATCATCTTGTTTAGTGAAGCTCTGTATCATTTTAATTTTTTATTATTTTAGTAACAAATATTTTAATAGGGGAAAAAATTATAAAGTTTTTTATCTTTTTACTACCAATTAGGTATGTATCCATGGGGAAAGGGCTAAAGAAGCTCCTTACGACTCTAGCCGCAAGACCACTTCCTTATCCATTGTGTCCCCACCACTATCAATATATACACCAAAGCTATGGCCTTCTTATAGGAATCACAGATCCCTTAAAGAACAAGTTAAGACAATGAACTGTCAGTTCAAAAGACTGAAATACATACCAAACATGAAATTTTATACATTTCCCCACATGCGCAGCAGTCCTGCTGAACTTCACCTGTGAGTCTCCAAGGATCATACATTCTGCCTAAACTTCACAACTTGGCTTTTATTCAAGTTCTTTATACAGAATGTGCACAGGTAAGAAATAACCTCCATTAATGTAAGAAATAACCTCCATTAATGTCTCCACTCCTGCCAATGCCCTGTGCTGCTGAATGGCACGTGGCATAGCAGGTTTCCTCTCTTCAGGGAGAGAGACTTGCGTATGCCCAAGGCAGTTTTACACCGTCCGCAACGGCACTGTCTTAGTCAATTTTCTGATACTATATCAGAATACCTGAGCTTGTGAAATTTGTAAAGAAAAAAAAAAAAGATTTGATTCCTGAGTTTCTAGAGTTTGACCAGTCCAAGATTAAGCATCTATATCAGTTGAGAGCCTCATGCTGCTTTAATTCATCTCAGAAAGCAAAAGGGTACACAATAATGTAGTAAAACAAAACATGAGGGGCCGAGTTATTCCACAACCACCTCCTCTCATGGTAACTATTCAGTCCCTCCAGAGTGTGAACTTACTCATTTGTTCAAAACATTAATCCCTCTTGGGGCTGGGGAGATAGCTCTGTGGCACAAGTGCCTGTCTGGCAAGTGCAAGGTCATGAGTTTGAACCCTGGTTCCCCCCCCCAAAAAAACCATTAATTTCTTAAAATGTAACCTGTCAAAGTCCTCACCTCTCACCACTGCCACACAGTCAATCAAAGTTCAACAGAACACCTAGAGGACACAAACCACTGTAGTCAAACCATACCAAGCACTTACTGGACTGTCCCTTACGGCTGACTCACCTCACCTGTGAGTCTCACACAGAGACCACACAGAAGGGCAGCATGTATGTTTGTCCTCTCTAGGAAAAGTTCACTTCCCATAGAAGACATTTAATAGATGGTAAATAAACATGCATATGATGCTTTGCAAATTTGAACCATAATTTGTGTTGGTCTTTCACTCAAGAAATAAAAACTTAAATAAAATGTTCAGAGAATAAAACAGTTTTAGTCTCTGTCTTAGTTACTCTTCTGTTGTTGCTGGGACAAATACCCGACACTCAAAATGAAGGAAGAAAAGGTTTATTAGCTCACAGTTCCTGGAGGTTTCAGTCCATGTTCAGCTGGCCCAAGGCTGAGTGCAACAGGGCAGAGAGCATCCAGTTCATGGTGGTGGAACAGCAACAAAATGGCGACAGAGGTAACTGACCAACCAGGGAAGCAGAGAGCAATAGCTTTAGTCTGTCTCTCTGTCTCTCTTTATATTACATTCAGGCTCTCTGCCTCAGCCTACCTGCCTTAGGCCATACCCATAGTCTCAGCAGTACTTAAAACACACAATCCCAGGGATCATGGATCAAGTCTCAAACTCAAGATCAGTACTAAATCACAGAATTCCAGTGACTCATGAATCAAGTCTCAATCTATAGAAGTCTCTGCCCTATGACTGCATGAGGCTTTGGAGGGACAACTAGACATAAACCATAACAGTCTCCTTCGGAGTATTTCTCCTAAAACTGTACTTCAATTCACAATAACCCTATCAGGGTAATGGAAGTTTTTGCTTGGTCAAATCTAAAGAACTACATTTTTTGAAAATGAGCACCAGATAATACACAATTTCTGGTCTTCTTTGATTCTCTTCTAAGCTATTCCTAAAATATGTGCCACCATACACACAACCACGGAAGCAACCAGGTGTGCCCCACAGGAGTAAGTATCAGATTTCATGGGATTGTCTTGTTCCACAATCAGCCATTTCTGTGCTGTTGTACCTATGCTGAGGGTGCTGAGGAGCTGAGGGGATCAGGACAGAGTCACCTCGAGGCATATGTAAAATACGATCAAAATGTATTGAAGAATGTTTAAAATTAAAACTCTAAGAACTTATTATACTAAAACACACACTGTCACTAACCCCATTCAGAACTCTCCCACTAATTTCATACACATCTCTCTTCTACCCAATTTCTGAAGCAGTTCTAAAAGTCCTCTTTCGTGAGTGCCTTTTGAAGGTACTCTAATGTTCTTAATGTATTGTAAACACTTAGAGCAATTTCTGTCAAATAAATGCATTGTGGTAGGTCCTCACCCATCATAGTCACTAGATCCTGTCCAGTAAACCTTCCGGCTCTTTTGCAAAGTCAAAATGGCTGTGGCAGGCAAATATCATAAATTGGTTGAAGACATCAAGGCTGACACAACATCATGAAGACAACCAAGGAAGAAGGCTTCGAGAACTGCTCAGGAAAGAGGCAAGAAGGGCAGGAAGAATGTATTCGAAGCAAGATGGAGCATTCTTGAGGAAGATTCGAGGCATTGTGTCTTTTACTATGACAAAATTTTCTTCAATTTAAGATAGCCACAGTATTTTTCTATTGCACTTTCATACACTGCCTTCAGTAAGATCTTGAATGACTAATAAACCAAGATCATACAAGAACAGAGACACAGAGCAAATTATAGTCTTGTTTTATTACCCCTTTAACTGACTCATAGATAATCTAGACTACTGCTTTCTTATCCAAAGGTGCCCTTTTATTCATTTACCTCAGGGTACTTAGCCCCACAATAACAATGAAACGATGGACCTTCCTTCTTTCCCAGAAGAAAAATATAATTTTTAAAAAAAATAGGTGATGACAAACCTTGGTGAGGGCTATGCTAAGGGATGTGTCAAGGAAACCACTCCTCAGGGCCCAGACTCGCCTACTCTGACTCCAAGGTGTGGTCTCCAGACAGGTACCTGAGTCACACCCCATCCAGAGGTGTGGAATTAGATCTGAGTTTTTGTTTTGGTTGTTTTCTGATGTCACAACTCATTCTGATGTGAAATCAAGAGTTAATAACTGTTTTGGGCTCAGATCAAGTGCAGAACTGCTTCTCTGTCTGGGAGAAGGAAAGACCACCCTGGGACTGACGCCTGAGCGAAGACATGGATTAGCAGCAGCCAGAAAATATGAAAAAGAAAAAGCTTCAAGGCAGAGAAAACTCATGTCTAAAGAGCAGAGGGCAAAAGGGTTGAAAGAGAGTTTTGAGTTTAGGGAAAGGGGTCAGCCTGACAAGACAGCAGCAGCTTGTAAACCTAACAGCTGAGCTAAAAGGTGATGGAAAACCTTTTTTTAAAACGGCTTAAGTAATCATGTTGGCTGCAGCGTAGACACAGGTTAAGGGAAGCAAAATTTAAGGCAGACGCTTCTAGGTAAGAAGGCTCTTGTAGTGATAACAATTCAGCATTGCCGGGTGTGGTGGCGCACACCTGTAATCCCAGCACTCGGGAGGCTGAGGCAGGAGGATTGGTGCGAGTTCGAGACCAGCCTGGGCTACAAAAGTAAGTTCAAGGCCAGCCTCAACTGCATAGCGAGACCCTGTCTCAAAAAAAAAATCAGCATTTTCACTGAACAGCACAATCTAGATACACAGTTGAAGTTAGGGTGCTAATTAACATGCTAATTTCAAAATGAAACATGAAAGTTTCATGTCTAATAAGCTCTATGGCAAGAGCCCTGTGAAAATAGTGATGGGAGAGTAGTCTACTTATGGTGTTTGTTGGCTTGTTTCTTCTGAGACAGAGTCTCGCTATGCAGTTTGGGCTGGCCTTGTGCTCACTTTTCAGAACCTTTGTTTGTTTATTCACTCATTTTTATGGCCGGCTCAGCCTGCCCCAAGGGCAGGGCTGGCACAGCATGTGGTGCCAGGGATCGAACCGCGGTCCCTGAAGCCACTCAAGCTTTCCCAAGCAGGCGCTTTAGACCACTAAGCCATCCCGCCAGGCCCTGTGCTCACTTTTGTAGCCCCCAGGCTGTTCTTGAACTCACAGAGATCCTCCTGTCTCAACCTCCCGAGTGCTGGAATGACAGGTGTGCACCACCACCATGCCCAGTTCTAGAACTTACTTTTATTGGGTGGAAGCCAAGGATGGTTTATTCTACAGCATAATACAAATCTGCAGTAAAGTCAGCTTTAAACCTAACTATATGGGAACACAGTGAATCAAGGCAGCCAAGGATTAGAAACAGGAATGGCCAGGAAAGTAGAAAGAAGACTAAGAAAAGCAAGAGAAGGGAAAGTTCTGAGGAACAAAGAGAAGGTCACAGACCAGAACCGTGGTGAAAGTTCAGGCAAGGTAAAGACCCAAAGGGCCCTTGGGACTGTGACCCTGGAGGTCAATACTGATATCAACAAAACAAGGTTCAGAGGTAGAAGAGATGAAATGTGACCTGGAACCAAGGAATCAACAGCAAGTAGGTAGCACAGCCAGGAAGTAACAGTGTAGACGAAGAAACAGACTGGTACCTAGAAGGGATTGAGGAATGCCTAGACATTAAAAAAAAAAAAAAAATGGATCGGCAACATAAAGAAATTATTTTGTTCCACTCCTAATAATTTAAAATTCTGCCTGTTTTGCTAACTGGATAGGCGCTTGGGAGCTAAACTGCATCAGATGTACAATTACTCTAGTGGGATAACAATTCAGCATTTTCACTGAACAACACAATGTAGACACATAGTTGAAGTTAGGGTGCTAATAAATATAACGACTGTTGGAGGATGGGTAGGATCCAGGGCATGTTAAATAAAAGTGCAGAATTAAGTTGATATGGCTGCATGATTCAAAATAAAAACTAAGCCAATGCAAGATGGTTTTGAAAATATAAGCTGATAAATGACAAAGCAAATTTTATCGCATATCAAGTCATGTACATATATATATATATATATGTATGTGTGCGTGCATTTTGGTTCTAGGGATAGAATCCAGCATGCTCTGTATCACTGAGCCAAACACCTGGCCCCTTTATTTTATTTTCCACTTTGAGACAGCATCTCACTAAGTGGTCAAGGCTAGACCTGCTAATACAGTCCTCCTGCCTCAGCCTCCCAGTGCTGGGACTACATATGTGCCCCACAGTGCTCAGTTCACTATAGATTTTAATAGGAGAAACTATTTCAGACAAGTTTCTACTTTTCAGAAACTACATTTACCCAGTTAGAAATAGTCATTAATGTAAAAGTTTAATGAGGAAAGATCTCCTCCATGCCTTCTCCATAGTCACAGGCATGTACAGTTCCACAGATGCGCACATGTACATCAACAGTCACCTGAAACGATTTCTGATCATTTGAACAGGAAACCATGGCAACATGCCAGTAATGCTGAAGCACAGGGTAAGCATCCACACTGCTGGGAATGCTTGGCAAGGCTTCAGAGCCTGAGCCACCTCCCGAGCTCTTTGGGTCCCTCATCATGAACCCCTAGCACAGCCCACCCTTGGACCCCCTGTCAGGTCCTCTGCCTTTCCCTATTTATGTGTGGGCTGCGACCTGGTGTGCACAGTTTAACAAGGTCACTATGGTGCATTACTACGTAGCACTGCCATGCTATGTTTAATCACGCATGCCCTTACTATCCTCATGGAGATTCTCCACCAGTGGCCATGCCCATCGGCCTGGGAAGCATTGCAGGCATCCAACATAATGGGGTTCAGAGATACAGATCCTGATCTAGTACGGGGAAAGAGGAAAGAGGAGCTGTCCACTGTGTAAGTCCACCGGAGCATGCTGACCCGTCCACAGCAACACAGTTTTGCCCAGTGAACCTCAAGGGGGCAGTGAGCTGGGGCCTTCACAGAAAGTCCTGTCCTTACCAGGGACAGAAGGAAAAGGCCAGTGACCACTTTCATTTTCATTTTTCACTCAGGACCTACCTCCATGCAGACATGCTTGAGGACCCCGTGGTCTATGAGCCAGCTCCAAGACACAGCTACCATGCTGAGGATGGCAGCACAGAAGTGACAGTGTTCTTCACCACACTGTTGAACTGCTAATGTCATCACACCTGAAACACCTTATACCTACACTTCTGATGACGTGAACTTGTAAACTGTCTTTTTGGCATAAAACAACTTGACCCACATTTCTGTTTGAGCCAACAGTTGTTCGTTATATCCAATGGAGTGCTATTTCTAAAACACGCATCTAACATTATTTCCAGTGCAACAATACACCTGTATCACTTGATCTAAACCAGAAGACTGAGAAACAATACACCTGTGCCAATCATGCTAATTACTTTTATACTAAGATGCTTAGATGAGTATGCTGTGGAAAGAATACAACACAACCTGTTAATATTTTCATCACAATCAAATTGATGAGATGCTCTTTGGTTATTTTCCCCACCACCACCACCACCTGTCACAGAAAGTTTTGTGACAAATAACCCTGAAAAACTGGAGAAAGGAGACTTTTGACATCGACTCATATCTCACACTTTTATTCCCATATGACAAGTATTGCTCTTGCTACTGACAAACCCAACATTATGAACATTAGATGCCAATCTGGAAATTGTGCCCGCTAAAATAAAACTAGAGGTTGGCGCTCTAGGACCTTGAAAAAGAACTGGAGATTTTTCCTTGAAAAAGAACTGGGGCCACCCAAACAGTTCAGTGGATTAAAGCACCTGCAAGCAGGGCACAGGGGCCGGGGTTTTGATCCCTGGGCCTGCTGTGCTAACCTCGCCCCTGGGGCTTGATGAGATGCAATTGAGACTAGGCGTGGAGATGCTCACCTGTAATCCCAGTGCTTGGGAGGCTGAAAACAGGAGAATCAGTATGAGTCCTATCTGTGTAGTGAGATGCTGTACACCCTGTACTAAATACATTAAAAAAAAAAAAAAAGAAAAGAAAAGAAAAGGAACTGGAACTGGAACTAAAAGAGCAGCACAGGAAAGAGGTAAATCATTGTTAAATTGGCATACTGGAGAGGCTGAAATTAAGTTAGGCTCTAACCCCCATCAGTTCTCCAGATGCCTAACCACTAATTCTGTGCATGGAAAATGAACCCCAAAGTTGTTTTTCTTCCCCTCACAAAGCTCTGCTTCAC